>LOJH01026645.1:11881-18327 GCA_001685095.1 Ellobius talpinus
AGAGCGTGTGTGTGCTTCCTTCAATCTGGTGCCTGGCCTCATGTTAAGCAGTATCAAACACATGCCATTCTGCTGCTGTAGGATAGAAACTCAGCATTATATGAGAGGCAACTTAAATTGAAAGTCATGCAATTGGGGTGCTATGTAAACATTCTAATACCAACACTATGAGCCCAAGAATAATAAGGGGTGTGGTGTTTTGGAAAATCATATTCTTAGAAAGGATTAGCTGTGTATGCAGTGAGGTAGAGGTCATTTTGCCAGTGTCTTGGTTGCCATGCTATCAGGGAACAATTGGTTCTAGCTGCTGCCTAGGAGGGCTTTGGGAGTGAGTGGCCCACACTCTCCATCTCTGTCTGGAACCGAGTATTCGCCTTTGGGTTAATCCATTGAAACAGAAGTCTGCTTGTAGTAGATGAGTTAGAGAGGACAAACAGGGCCTTGCTATACCTACTCCTTGAAGTGAATCTCAGTTTAAGTGCAGACACCTGTGTGCAAAAAATCAGGTTTGCCATGATGACCAAATCACAGAGTTTTGTTTCCAAGCTTAGCGCTCGCTATGTATACTTGCCGTTTTGTTTAGTTTTGGTCTTTGGTCGGAGACTGAATGTGATTTTATCGTAGCAGATTTATGGCACGGAGAGTACAAAGGTGAAAGACACAGGTAACTCTTCTCCCCAGCAGACAGGAGCCCTTCAGTGCAGACATCGGCAGAGCATTCCGTTTAGTGATTAATAATCCTCAACACATGAGCAGTTATTGGCATCTTATACTATGTTGTGTGATTACTTCAACTGCTTCAAGAAAGTTAGGTTTCATGGATCTAAGAGAGACTTCCTTTTCCTCACTTCCAGCCTTACACAAAGGCACCTCAATACTGTATTGAATTGTTAAGTTCCTCAGAAGTGCTGAGTTTAGCAAGAGCAGATTCAAATATGAGGTCTCTGTAGAAATTCGGGGACATGAGTTTCTATTAACATGAAACGTGCGTGCCTCATGGAGGGGAGTTTCCTCTTAAAAGCCATGGGTGCAATTCAGGCGATTTGGTAAACCAGATCTTCTGCTGTGTGTCCACCTCCAGGCTCTTCCCTCTTGGAGGCATGGCCCTGTATGGTTTGACTTTATAATCCCAGCACGGCTCCCGATGCTAAATCATTGTTGCTTGAATGGATGTTTCATCAGCTCAAAGAGAGAGAGAAATATTTTCACTAGTCAATATGTGTTAAAATCAAATTGTAACCTAAGTAAGCCTCCATATAATTAAAAGATTAATAAGCTTTAAACTCGACGGTCTTCACTCTGGATACATAGCACAAATAAGGAGTGTCTCATGCTGCCTTATTGGGATGTCCTTTCCCCAATTATAAAAGAACACAGCTTTTAAAGATATAACAAATGATGTGGGTAAAGTAAAGGATAGAGGAAAGAAATGAGGCTTCGGTGTCAGTGATTTGTGTGCACGGATGTGTGAATGTGTTTGTGTGTAGGTCAGAGAGGGTGAGGACGAAGAGGAGGTAAATAAGGAGACAGACAATGTCTCATTTACATCAAGCTGTGAGGCCAGATATTTGTTATGGAATCCGTGGAAGGGAGAGCGGCTCTTTATTTACATCTGTTCTCAGTTTGAAAGACAGCCTGAGTGGTAAAATAAAACGAGAATGCCTCAAATCCTTTCTAAATTTCCCCTTAAATTGAATTTCTTGTTTGATCAGGGAACAATACTTGCCCTGATGTTAGGCAGACAGCTAAAAGGTCAACAAGTTCCCTTGGTTGCCTTTTGTCAAGGGTTTTTGACTTGTCTGTGAATAAAGATCTCCCAGGAGGAAGGCAGACTTGAATTTCCTGTCATCTAGAAGACAGCAATGAATTTGAAAATGTTACAAAAAGCATAAGGGACTTCAGGCCCACCTTTAGACCCAACGTGAACGCCAATCGCTGCTATGTAAACATGGCCATGGAAATGTTTTGGATTTGTTCTGTCAACTTTTGGTTGTGAAACAAATTGTTGTACAGCAGCCCACCTTGAATACAGAATAAAGTTGCCTGGTGGTGGTGGTGTTCCTGCCTCGTGTGTCGAATCTGAACACACCGTGTTCTTGTTTGCTCGCTGTGTAGGAGCAGGCTTTGTTAGAGGAGAGGGCCGCAGAGGACTGTGGCTGGCCAGGCTCCGTATTTCATACCCTCTTCTGTTCAAACCTCTGTGGAGCTTCATGATTCCCCAGTATCTGAAAGTGCAGCAGACAAAATTAGAGTTAGCCAGGCGTGGTAGCTTGAATCCCAACACTCTGTAGGCAGAGGTAGGTGGGGTTTTTTGAGTTTGAGGCCAGCATGATCTACAGAGCAAGTTCTAGGACACCCAGGGCTACACAGAGAAACCCTGTCTTGAAAAAACAAACAAAAACCAACAACAACAACAAAATCGAGCAAGTCTTTTCTTTAGGAATGATTGAATTGTTTTAATCTAAAACGGTTCTACCCCGAAATACTTTCCATTTAAATTTCATTAAATATCTTCTTTTATAAGTTCTTTATTTCCTACAAATCTTAGTCTATGAAATCTAATGTAAGCAGCCAGCACCTCATAAAGGCCTTTGTGTTTGTGTGTTTGTGTGTGTGTGCTTTTTGGGACAGAGGTCTTGATATGTAGCCAAGCTGTTCTTGAACTCTTGACCCCCTGGCCTCCATCTGTCTGTCCACCTCTGTGTGATAGGGTTGCAAATACGTGCCACCTCACACACCCTGCTTTCTCTAGAATTAATATATATATATATTCATTTACTTATGTTGTGTGTGTGTGAGTGCTGGCTCGCATGTAGGGCCCAGAGGACAACTTGCAGGAGTTGATTCTCCCCTTCCTTCTTGCCCAAGGCGGGGTCTCTTTTGTTGTTCCAGTCTCATTGCCTGCTCCCTGGCTGCGCATGGTGGGTCACACCTTCAGTCTCAACACTCCACACACTTTCTGTAGATTTGAGTAAAGTCTGGTCTACATAGAGAGTTCCAGAACAGCCAGGGTGACAGCTTTTTTGAGAAGGGTCCTGTCTCAAAAAACCGAAACCAAACCAATCAAACAACAACAATAACAAAAAAATTTCCACTGTGCTTTAAAGTAGATAGACTTGAATATTTTTTCTCTTGTATTGAAGCCACATTGGTTTAAGACAGAATTCCTAAAATATTAAGAGACCTCCTGGTGCGCTGAGGGTGACATTGTACAGTTGTGTTACTTTCCCCTCACTATTGATAATCCTATTCAGTTCCCAGAAAAATCCTGTTGAATATCTGCTGGATGCTGGAGAGATGGTTCAATAGTTAAGACTGCCCACTGCACAACCACAAAAACCAAGTTCAGATCCCAGTATCTAGGTAATAAACTGGGTGAGGTCTCCCATGTGGCTGTAATCCTAACGCGGTGGGGGGCAGAGACAGGAGGATCCTTGGGGCTTTCTGGCTTCCAGGCTTGTTGGGAAAAAAAAAAACAAAAAAAAAAAAACAAAGAGAAAAGGAAAAACAAACTCCAGCTTCAGGGAGAGAACAGTGACAAAGGACATCAAATGCTCTCCAGTGGCCTCTGTGTATGCACAGGCATGCATACCTTCACATTTGTGCACACACAAATAAGACACACGCACACACCACTACCACCACCACCACTACCAACAACAGCAACAATAAAACACAAAAAAGAAGGAAGAAAAGAAAGAAGGAGGAAGTTTTTTTTTTCTTTTTTATGAGTAACTGTGGCATTTGTCCCATAGTCATATAGCAAGCAATGGGACTATGGCTTTTAACTGGGAGCTTTGTAAGTCAAAACCTACATGAATTAGTAAACATTCTCATTACAATGAGAGATTTAGTGGTTTCAAATTTCTCTATTAAAGGCTGCCAGGAGTAATCATGAGATTATTATACTTATGTGCATAAGTTGCTGATATTATGCTTATGTGCATAATTTGCTGAATGGGAGGTGCAGCACGAACAAGCCATGTTTTCCCTCTCTTCAAGTTAATGAGCAGATTTCTATTGTGACTCCAGTAAAAAATTCTATTAATTTGAGGGAGAAGCATCTATAGAATTACAGAACACACAGTAATGGCCAAGAAGTTGGAAAATGCAGTGACAGATTGCCTTATTAGATATGAAATGTATTATGAAATTATGTCAAAGGAAATTCATAGGAGGCCATTCCTTCAGGATAAGCTTCTCCCTAGACTACAACAAACCAAACCAAAGCTGAGTCCTCATAGTAAGTGCTACATTCCCAAACCAACACTTTCAAAAACATAAATGTCCCCAAATAGGCCAAGTTGCAGTCAAACCCAGGGAATTCACAGCTGCTGATTAGAAAGTGCTCAAAGTGCTTATCTTTGAGATCATGATAAATCAGGAATCCCTCCTACAAGTTACTTGAGGTAACAGGGCATAAAGCAATCCCTCTTTCTGAGTTATGGTTCTTGCTCCTATTTCAACCATTCCTGCCTTCTGTGGAATAATCATTTTGTACATTGTGAGGATTCGCCACTTGGATTGGTTTAATAAAGAAGCTGACTGGTCAATAGATGAATAGAATAAAGTTAGGTGGGAGAGCCAGACTAGGAGAATTCTGGGAAGAAGAAGGGTGCAGTCAGAGGAGTCTTGAACAGATGCAGAAAGAAGCAAGATGGGCATGTCGTACTGAGAAACGGTACTGGGTCACATACCAAAGCATAGATAAGAAATATGGGTTAATTTTAATGTAGGTTAGTTAGTAACAAGCCAGAGTTATTGGCCCAGCATTTATAATTAAGGAACGGAAAAACTCTGCCTACACATGCCTAATGGGATTCCTTTAAAGTTAGGGTGCTAGTTCATGAATAGCTAATAAAACTCAATTAGTTGCTAATGGAGTTTTACAGATAATTATTTATTGTTACTTTATGCATTTGAGCATTTGTCAGTACGTATATTTGTATATATATTTGTATATCTGTCTGCTGCCCTCACAGGCCAAGCATTCATTGAATCTCCTGGAGCTGGAGTTAGATAGTAATAAGCCACCATGTGGGTGCTAGGAACCAAACCCTAGTCTTCTGTAAGAGCTGTAAGCACTCTTAATCAATGAGTGATCTTCTCCAGCCCCTTAAATACTTTGAAGGCTTATTTTTAAAAATTATTTAAAGTTTGTTTTTGTGTAAGACTAAGCTAATCAAAAAGATCTTTAAAAAGAAATAAGGTTTTACTGTATGGGAAATGTGGTATTTTAAGATTTATGTGTTTTATAATGCTAGTCTGTAAACCATGTATGTGCCTGGTGCCCACCACGGCCAGAAGAGGGTGCCAGAACCCCTGGAACTGGAGACCCAGATGGCTGTGAGCTGCCCTGTGCATGCTGGGAATTGACCTAGGGTCATCTGCAAGAGCAGCCAGTTCCCTTAACTGCCAGTCACATCTCTAGCTCCTGAAACATGACATTTTAAATAAGCAAGAGAATACTAATTTTTGCTGAAACAGTTGTTTTTCTAGTTGGAAAAATATTATTCAAACTTCACTTCATATATTATACCCAAATCAATTTCAGATGCCTCCAAGAATTTCTCTTTAATTTCTTTCAATAGAAAAAAAAGTCTATAAGACTTTTACAACTGGACATCTAAGAATTGTAATGGTGTTGTGTGTAGTATCTTTAAATAAAAAATTATAACTTTTTATTCTTGTCCCATTAGACATAAAACTGCATCATGCATCAATCTTGGACCTAAGGATGTTGAAAACTTGCCTATTAATTCTAATACTTCATCCTCGGGGATTATTTATTTATTTCCAATACTGGGGTTTGAGCCAGGAGCAGGTAAGCAGTGTATAGTTGAGCTACATTCCAAGTCCTTGGGGCTTTGGGTTTATACACCTCAAGCTGATCTCAAACCTTTGGTCCCTTCTTAGCCTTTTGAGTGCTGTGGTTTCAGGCATGTGCTATTATGTCCAGCTGCTTTTATTTCCTTATATATCCAATGACACTGTCAGGTCATTCCCCTTTCTATTCATAGTTTTAAAATACTCTTTAGAGCCCTTCCATTCTTCGGGGCCATAGATCCCCCAGCTCAGCCTGTTTGGGCACTGGGACCGGGTGGTGAGTTCAGCCAGGCAGGAGTTCCTTTGTTTCTATGGCCTGCCAGCAGCAAGGTAGACCCTTTGTCTGCAGGGTCCCCTGGCCAGCAAGGGGCCCTGATCCTCTACCAGAAGATCCATCAGAGGGGTNCTAAACTTCCTGCACATTCTGCAGGGGCTCCTAACCCCAGCTACTGCCCCTAGCCTCCTACCCCATCCCAGCTTGCATTTAGGCACCTCCTCCCTTCCCTTTTTCTGGGGCCATAGATCCCCCAGCTCAGCCTGTTTGGGCGCTGGGACCCAGTGGTGAATTCAACCAGGCGGGAGTTCCTTTGTTTTAATAGCCTGCCAGCAGCAAGGTAGAC
>LOJH01026646.1:6840-18326 GCA_001685095.1 Ellobius talpinus
CTGGAACTAGCTCTTATAGACCAGGCTGGCCTTGAACTCACAGAGATCCACCTATCTCTGCCCTGTGAGTGCTGGGATTAAAGGCACGTGCTACTACCGCCTGGCTGGTTGATTGCTTTTTATTAATGGATTTTCTTCTATCACAGACAGAAAAGTTCATGAAATCACTGCTTTAATAATATTCTGCTATTTTGTTTCAGTTTTATAGTTTTTTATGATGCTGGGCATCAAATCTGCATCTCGATACTACTAATCAATGGTTTTATAGTTGTTTTTTATGATGCTGGGCTTCAAGCCTGCAACTTGCGTGTGTTAGGGACCTTCCACCCAGCTGTACCTCAGTCTTTTTACACCCTCTCCATTGGTATAACTGAGTTTATATATGACTGACTCTACAGTTTGATACTTTTGTTGATGATCCAGGGAATTTCACAGAGAAAACTGCTCAATTTCTCCTAAGACAGTTTCCTATGGATGCTGTTTTATTTAGGCTTCTTTCTTTTTATTAAGTTGATTTGGGTTTGCTTAAGCTGGTGATCCTCAATCTGTGGGTCATGACCCTTTGGGTGGCACATCAGATGTTTACATTATGATTTATAACACTAACAAAATTACATTTGTAAAGTAACAAGAAAATAATTTTATGATTGGGGGTCACCACGACATGAGGAAATGTATTAAATTGCTGCAGCATTTGCAAGGCTGAGAATCACGAGCTTAAACCATTTAACCTAGATATGATTTCCTGACAGTTACATATTGTCATTGTGCTTTCATTTTTAACTTCTATGAAAATATATCTTTATCATTTATAATTTTTGAAATTCTATTCTTTATTTCTCATATGATCTGACTTGGTAAAGATTTAACTTTTTAATTGCAGTATTAGATGAACCAGCTCTTGATATCATTTACTATTTTTTATTTATTGCATTTTTATTCTTTTATTTCTGCTTTCTATGCCTGTATTAAAAATTTCAAATTAATGAAATTTTTCTTAGCTTCTTGAGACAAATATTTAGTTTCTTTAATTTCCATTATTATTTTATTTACTATCTGTAGGGTATCCTTAATCAGAATTTATATTTAATAACTAAAACGTTTCTCTCTCTCCATTTGTGTCTTAAAACCCAAATTTTAGAGAATATTTATACAAAAAGGATCAGCATAAGCTTCGTGTGGCCCAAATTGGTCAGTTTATATTGGTGGGTCTTGTGCTCTGATACTTTGGATGAAGAAATAAAAATGTTTATTTCTCGTTTGCATCTCCACTCTGAGTCTCAAATGCCCAGCATTCACCCTCCGTATCTCTGCAAAGCAAGTGGGTATTAATCCTTTAAGTCCAGTTCAAGGTCAGCTTGCCAAAAATCAACTAAAGAAAGCCAGTTTTCCACAAGACCAAATTGCAAATTTTTCTTGTTCCTTTGAACTATTTATAATGTTTATAACAATTCACGTTGGATAGGATAGTTTAATAGCTTTTAAAAGTTTATATAAATGCTTAGCTGACCAGCTTTCATAACTGCATTTTAAGCGATGTTTATCTTGCACTGCCCACCTTCGTGCTGCTGTAGCTGAAAGGGCAGAGAGGAGAGATGGAGCCCTCCTAGGGACAAGACGGAGAGGAGGGTCAGTTGCTGATTCCAGAGAGAGAAAAGCTATGGCTGGTGCAAAGGGGTGCGTTCATGTGATAGATTCCCACAAAGAACATACCCTCAAATCTAATGATGTCTTACAAATAGATTCTTCTCCGAAGCAAAAGGCCTCCCCCAGTTTCTTCTTCCCTGTTTCTGCCCCATGTCCCCCCTCTCCCTAGTCTCTCTGCCTACTGCAAGGGCCACACTGGGTGATTACTGCCCCCTCCTCTGATCACTGCATCTCTGCTCCATCCAGAACAAGCAGCAAGGGACAAACCCGCTGCTCTTTGAAGCGCCGTTATGATCGAGTCCAAAAGAAAAACCAGTGCACACAAGCTAAGCCGTGCCGTGGTTCTCTGACGCAGTGGACTCTTGCTCCCCAGGACTTCACACACGTGATTACTTATTTGCAAAACCTTTTCCAGTTCTTGACTAAGATTCTAGCTGCTTCCTCTGGAATCCTAGAGGAGACTTTTCATACCACCTCCGCATGGCTGAGAAGGGACTGGATGGTAGCACTCCATATTTCAAAAGAACCTCCATTTCCACACATCTCATTCAACAGCTGCTTAAATGAAAGTTTCTCCACTATATAAACATACAATTAATGAAGAAACGTGACCTCATTCCGAGTTGGCACTGGGCGCTGACCAGGCGGCACGTAATGAAGGTTAAATAAAACCCAGACCTTCCTCGGAACACACAGTCCAGAACCGCTGAAGCCCAGGTCTTAGATACCTTTAGATGTCACAGACATCCACCCTGCCCCCTCACTTCGCACTTGTCATAGAAGTGTAAGTTGCTTTATAGTCACCGCGTCACTTACAGAACTAAGATGAAAAGTCCTAAGCACAGCCTACAGCTCACATTAAAAACAGCATCAATAAGTGCGAGACCGGAATGGGCAACATGTGCTGCTCCCTCATCCTGTGCTGCTCCCTCATCCTGTGCTGCTCCCTCATCCTGTCCCTATGTCTGTGCCACTTCATGTTGCTCTACCAACCAATGGATCCTCCCAGATCAACCTCTTTTTATTTCTTTAGACCAAACATGTGCTATATATCACTGTGTTATTTTTGAGCAAAGTGTGTTTGGGGGGTTCTTGTTCCTCCCTACCTCCACTACTACTCCTTTTCTCCCTCGTATGGCCCCATTATTTTCCTCTGTAAAGTACCATGTGTCCTGTTGCCGACCCCATCCTTCCTCATTACCTATTATTATCCTTTATTGGTCTCCTTGCTAGAATCTTTAGATTTTATACAAACTCCTTTATCCTATTCAACTTAAAGAAGATTCAGAGTGAGCTCCATAATACATTTTGCATAGCCAGGGAAGACCTCACTTTAGATCAGAACCCCCCCTCCCAGCAAATTTCTAACCATGTTCTCCACCGTTCAAACCATAGCTACACAAGTCCTAATATTAATAAAATCTCAGGTCAAAGCTTTAACCTTCTCTCTCTACAGTTAAGGGGAGATGTTTTAAGTACACACATATTCCAAGACCTTTTTAAATTAATATATTTTAGAAGAAATATTTTCCAGTTGATAGATGGTGAAAAGTCCAACTTGATTCTGCTTGGGACATTGGTTTGATATAAAACTGATCCTTCCATATAATATTGTCATTTCCCCACTGTTCAGTTACCTCAGCCAGACATGTGCTCTTTGAAATTAATTCCAATTTCTTAAAATTAAAAGGTGATGACTAGACAGAACTTAATTTCAGGCTGGTGTTTCTGTGGCTTGGAATGGCTTTTTAATGTTTTTCTACTGGCTAAATATGTGAGTTAAGTCACTAAGCATAGTAGACATATGGTACCATGTTTATCTTAGCTATGACCAGTACCAGAAAAAAAACCTCAAGTAGATTTCACATATTTTTGCTCCTCCATCCACTATATTTTTACATGTGAATTTTCTGCTAGTAATAATCACCAGCTAGTGCGAACTGTGGGAATATATCACATGCTATTAAATATACATTAGGAGCCAGACTATGTTGTGATTGCGATTTATACTCAGTGGCAGGCCTTGTGTCCTGAGCGTGGGGACAGAGGGGTGAATGAGCCCAGTCCAGTCTTAAATGGCCAATTTAGGATACCAATCTTCTGTCGGAGCCATGATGGGAGTTATTATGGACACAAAGTTGGTTGTCTTCTTCAGCGTTGTTGCTTGAATGTGGACTATGCCCATAGACTCCCGTATTTGTTCGCAGTGGTGGGAAGAGTACAGAACCTCTACGAGGTGGGGCTTTCCTCTAAGAAGTGGTCCACTGCAGGTGGGCCTTGAGACTTTACAGCAAGGCCCCTCTTCCTGCTTGGTCTCTCTACTTTTTGAATGTGGATGCAATGTGACCAGCCAGCCACCCTCCTTGCCTTAGCCACTGGGGCTTCCCTGCCTGCTGCCATGTCTGCCTTGGTGTGGTGTACTGGAGTCCTCTGGAACAGGAAGCTAAAAATCAACCCTTCTCCCCTTAAGTTGCTTTGGTTGGGTTACTTTATCACAACTACAAGAAGAGAAAGCCCGTGTCTGCCCAGCTCCCTTCCTGTACTGCTGAGCTGGGAAGCTAGCTGACTGCTAGGAACCATGGCAAGGAGCAGCACTAAGGGAAGAGGCGGTTTCCACTCAGTGTTTGGAAACCTAGCATTTCATTGGCCACTGCCTCTTCTTAGATCCACTCCCACCTTCCTGGACTTCCCTGGCCTTTGCAGAGAAGAGAGAAACTGTCATAGGCCTGGTCTTCTCCACACATTCTTCTCAGCTGTTTCCTGGAGACAACGCGCTGGTAGGAAGCCGTCAGAGATGAGAGGGAAGGAGACTTCCTTTCTGGAAGTGGCTTGACATACACAGTAGCAGCAAGTGTGAACGGTCTGAGGAATAAACAACATGGGGACCACAGCCAGTAAGCTGGACTCTAGCTGGGGTGCCTGTGAGAGCATTTATTCCCCACTTCCTGTTGGAGTTACAGTGAATTCCAGCCGCCTTGAAGACACAAGGATGGACCCTGGGTAGCAAGCCTCTTGCTTTTCTGAATCTCCAATGATCTTGACTTCTGGACGTTACTGTTACAGATGAACACACCCAGCCTTTTTTTTGCTCCCCCATCCTTCCCAACAATTTAG
Source organism: Ellobius talpinus (assembly GCA_001685095.1). Lineage (NCBI taxonomy): Eukaryota > Metazoa > Chordata > Mammalia > Rodentia > Cricetidae > Ellobius > Ellobius talpinus. The sequence continues at coordinate 11,602 of LOJH01026646.1, forward strand.
AGCCCGTTTTCAGCACGACACTGCCTCTATTGGTTCTGATTGGCTGGGTGGACAAATAGACAGTTGCTCTGGATGATGTTCAGCACTGTTGTAGTTATTGTCACAAAAGCATTGCTATCTAAGGAACTATGGCACCAACAGAAACTATCCTGCAGTGCTAAAAGTTAAATAAAGCCATGCATTACAGATACCTTGTGTCTGTAGAGAGGAGGCTAAGAGTCCATATGCTGGGGAAACATTTATGAGTGCTTCTTTCTGATCAAGACTGCAGGCTAAGGTTAAGTGGTGAGGCTTCACAAATGTCAGAATCGGGCGCCATTAAGGGGTCTGCGAGTAAACTTGTTCAAATAGCCCCATCTGCAGTAAAATCCTTCAGATTGATTCATCGTTTATTTCAGGGCCTATTATTTTCAGTTTGCTTTAAATTGGGGTAGGGAGATAAAAGTACACTGCCCCTTAAAGGGCAGCATCTTAAATGTTAAAATGTCCAAGAATAATATTTTAACTTAGACCTAAGCCAAGAGGCTCTGATAAGGGCCCATGAGTGCCCACATAAATGTAAATGGACGGGGGGAGGGATGAGATATTTATTTTCACTAAGGTTTTGTTAAGACAAGTTCTCATGTGTATCCCAGGTTGGCCTTGAATGCTCTATGCAGCTAAGGATAACCCTGAACCTTTGGTCCTCCTGCGTCCACAGTCCTTGGATTGCAGGTGTGCACTGCCAGCCCTGGCTTTTGCAGGGCCTGGTGCGTACTAGCTCAGCCTTCTACCAGCTGAGCTGCCTCCCCAATTCTGCTTTCATTGCAATCTTGGATGTTAGCTGAAGATAGCATTGCAGTGGACAGAATAAGTGATTCTGACATCAGTAATAGAGACCTTCACATGCTTTCAGCTGCTGCTGCAAGTGTCTCTGATGCCATGTGTGCTCGTCACTGCTTTGAAGCCATTCTTGTCATTCTGTTGCACATGGTGGCAGCTTTTCTTGCCTGTGCACATGGACAAGGTAGCTGGCTGTCATCCTCTAACTGTATCCCAGGAGGGCTTCACCTCCAGCCAATGAAGTCCTCTCTTCTCAGCAGGCGGCCTAGAAACTGACAACATCTTCCATAAACAGCCTGTTTTCATTGCTACCGTTGTGCAAAACTAAATATCTTAAATAAGGATTCCTAATTCCACAAAGAGCATGAAAGTTGGACAAGCAGAAGAGCTGTGTGCAGACAGGCCAAGTACACATACACTTGAGGGTTCAGATCGCACCTGCAGTGAGCAGCAGCTCCCTGTTGCCAACAGATCCCGACCAGGCAGTGTTGCAAGGCTAGTGCAGCAGAATACTTTCATCTGCTTCTCTCCCTTGTGCTTTGACTGGACCAAGAAGTAAAGGTGTGCAAGCGCAGGGTGTTGTTTCAAAAACAGTGCTTTTGCACAAGCCTTCCATGAACACACCAACAGTCTAAAACCCACTGCAGCTGGGCTGCCGGGAGAGCTCAGCTGAAAATGCACTCCCTCATGCAAGCCTGAAAACCTGGGTTTGGTTCCTGGAACTCACTATGGAAAGTGGGACATGCTCCCTAAGGTTGTCCTCTGATCTACACACACACACACACACACACACACACACACACATCCATACTCACATATACTCATATTCACGGTAAAAATTTTAATTTAAAGTAATAAAGCCATGTGCAAACTTGGAGATGAGAAATGGCAATTCTCAAAGGCATGGAAAGCCATGTGGTTCTGATGCTGGCCAGAGTGCTGAGCCAAAATGCATCTGAGGCCCAGAGCTGTATCAACTTACTTGAAAAAGTTTTTAAAGAGAGAAAGCTCTGCAACACATGCAAGCTATTCAAAGCTGTTCCCAGGGCAACTCATACGTATTTGACAAGTCAGAGCATCGTCCTGGGGTGCTTTGCAGCATGGTGGAGCTAGACATTGTTAGTTCTGGGAGCTACTCTGAATCTGTGTAATTCATATCAGTTATGGTGGTTCTCCTCAGCTTGACATAACAGAACATTAATTTGATTTTGAGAGTCTGTGGTAAACTAGTCAACACTATGAATCTCAGAAATCTGTAACGGCTCCTGAATTTCTTCTGCCCTGACTTCTCTTACAAGCAAGGCGGACAAATCCCAGCTCCATTTTCTGAGCACAGTTTTCACTGAAAACATCACAGATCTTTCTTTCTAGACTAGCAGGAGCTCTTATACCCCAAATACATTCTCTTTAGCTGATTCTAGCCCCGCTTAAGAATGCAAACTCCTCATCCACTCAGTTTCTCAGACAGAGGTGGTGGGAGTTCTTCCTTGACGACTGTGTGTCATTGAAGTTTCAGGTGCTCAGGCCTAATCCATCAACGATTGTTTCGACTTATGTTCAAGTTGCTTTGCTCTCTGCTGTGACCAGATACCAAGTAAGAAACAACTTAAAAGAGGAGAATTTTACTTGACTCAGGGTTTGAGAGGATACAAACTCTCCTGGTAGGGAAGGCATGCTGTGGAGAGCTATCTGGCAGGAGCGTGTGGTGACTGCCTGTTTACATCTCCGCAGAGGTAAAACAGAACAGGAAGCTGCCAGTGACCTACTTCCTGAAGCTAGACCCATTCCTAAAGGCTCCACATCCTCCCAAACATCAGCAGCAGCCGGAGACTAAGTGTTCAGATGCACAAAGCTGACAGGGCATTTCACATCCAAATCCTAACAACTTGTAGGAAAAAGGGAACATCTGCCCCAATCATTTTATCTCCAAAGCCATCACACTGGCCCAAGCATGTCAGTCTTTGATTCTGACGATTTTACCTATCCGCTCGCTCATCAGCTCTCTCCCTCAACTCCGAACCGCATACTCAGCACAGCTACTGGCCTAAGTGGCCTGCACATCTGCTCATTCCTTTTCCTCTGTATTATGATTGGCACGTGGTTAGGGAGTTGAGAAAGGAGGCAGATTCTCAATGAGGTGGCTTAAAATTTTCAAATTCTACTCTTTTCACAAGCTGTATGCAACACTGCTCAGTTAAAAAGGAATCAGAGGGCTTGCACTGGCCGCAAAGCTAAAGAGAAGTTTCCTTTCCCTCCTGAATCCTAACAAGCACACGAATCTAAAAGGTAACCCACATGAATAAACACAGTTAACTACCCTTTCCTGGCCCAAAGCTACCAGGCTAACACGTAAACTCGGCAGGCGGCATGACGGAGGATCTGTGTCTGTGGGGCATCTGAGGCAGGCTGCTCTCTGGGGGCTTCCCATCGAGCCTTGCCCCACCTGCTTTAATTCTTGCAAACACCACCAGACGCTCTCCCCATTCTTTCTTCTTCACTGTGTCTCACCCACAATTCTCTGCCTCCCCTCCCATTGCCTGAACAAGCTAGCACCCACCTGTGGCCCTGGTACTCCCGCCTCCCGCTGACTGGAATAACCATCACATGTCTGTCTTCTGCCCAATCAGGTTGAAATAAAATTGTTCCCTCTTTAAATAAGTCGCCTGGTTTATCAGTTTGTCAGTTCTCTGTTTTATTTGCCGCAGTGATCAGCCCCGGGAGAAGCTGCCTTGCTTGTTAATGTGCTCGGCGATTTGCCTCCCACATGAGAGCAGCGGTCTGGGGAAGTGTGGAACTTTCTCACCTGAACAATGAGCAATGAGCGCCTTCAGCACTGAGCAGAGGGTAGCAGCGTGTCAAGTCATGCATCGCAATATGAACAAGAGCATCTACAGCCTGCAAAGGACACAGCCATTTCCTGAACCCCCCCATGACATCCTGTGGGAGAGCTCTAACCCAATTTATCAATGAATGCCTTAAAAGTATGCTCTGTAAAGCGCAGTAAAGAAGCCATCCGTTTGGTAGTTCCTTCCCTAGTGGTAGTAATAAAATTGCCCTTACACTTGGAAGCTCATGACACAAACTTATTTACCATGTCACAGAGAAGGGGGGGTCAAGAATCTAAGAGAGGTCAGCTAGCCTGCTTCATGGTCTCTAGGTCTCTCCCAAGGCCGAGGCATCAGAAAGGACCACAGAACCAGTTCTTCCAGCCAGCTTCAGCAGGAGGCTCCAGCTTCTCATCTCTCCATGGTAGCAGGCATTAGGGGGTGCTCACAAAACATGGGCAGCTGGTTTCCCCTGAGTGAAGGATGAAGAGGAAGAGAGGGGAGTCCAGGAGAGAGTGAACTGTAGAGTTTCACAACCAGATCAATCAGAAGTCACACACCCTCATCGCTGTTGTATTCTATTGGCCTACAAGCTGGAAGAGGAACCACACTGGCATAAAGGAGACAGAGGTCCTTGTGTGCTGTCTTGGAGATGTTACCACAAACTGAAGTAGGAACTGGAATTACACCTACTACCATTTGATTATATTTCCTCACTGACACATGTAGCTACCAGTGGTCTGCTTATTCTATGTGTTGAGAAATCCCAAAGTGGGCAAAACACAGATGCTGTGGTGGGGTCATGGGCACCTCTGAGATCCCAGGTGTCTCTCACTCCTTGCTCTAAACAGCCTCAGCACTTCCAGACACACTGGGAAGAGATGGTGTGACATCAATGTCCTTATCTCTACCTATTTATAAAGTATTTATTTGCAAGGAACTGGGGAAATTGAATATTTAGCTACTACAACACCTGTAATAGATGAAGACAAAGAGAAACAATCCGGCTTGTGTATTAGACAAAGTTAGGAAAAACAGGCATTGACAGTGATAAGTGTCTACTTCTGTTCCAAATTAAGGAGAGAGCCTTAAACATCATAGGTGCTAATTAACTATTTCTCAAATGAACATATTTGTTGTAGAATATTATTTTAAGATGTGTTACATTTATTTATGCTGTGGAACATTTGTTTAATTGTTGCAAAGATGTGTTGCATTCTTTTACGTTATATTTATTTAACTCTGTGAAGCTGTGTTATTGTGCCTGCCTAAAACACCTGATTGGTCTAATAAAGAGCACACCTGATTGGTCTGCTAGAGAGCTGAACGGTCAAGAGTGAGGTAGGAGAAAGAATAGGCAGGGCTGGCAGGCAGAGAGGATAAATAGGAGGAGAAATCTGGGAAAGATTGAGGACTAAAATAAAGAGGCGAACTCCAGGGCCAGGCAACCAGTTACACAGCAAGCCACGGAGTAAGAAGTAAAGAAAGGTATACAGAAATAGAAAAAGATAAAAGCCCAGAGCCAAAAGATAAACAGGATAAGTTAATAAAAGCTGGTTAGAAACAAGCCAGGCTAAGGCTGGGCATTCATAAGAAAGGAAAAGGCTCTATGTGGCTTATTTGGGAGCTGGGTGGTGGGTCCCCCCAAAAAGTAAAGAGCAAGGAGTCAAAGAGTTAAAACAACAACAACTACACATACTACTCAGCATCACATGCCTTGTACATCTATAATTAGCATTTCCCTGGTGCAAATATTTCCCCCAGCTTTGCATGATACACATTTGTATTAAAGAGGAAAACAGAATGTTGTCCCATTACTGAGAGTTAAATATAGTAAACAGAAACAGTAATTCTGTGTGATATATTTTTCTCTTATCTTTTCAGCTTGTACTTGTGTTTTTGCCAGTATGTGAAATGCTGAACTTATTTCCTTTCCAGTAAGATGTTTCTCCAACCATAGCTGAATCTCCTAACTTCCTCCCTCTCCCCACACTCCTGCCTTATGAATATATTTTTTTGCGGCTGTTCATGAATTTTTTTTTAAAAAAATACGTTTTTCTTTGATGGACACTAGGTTGGGGGCTGTTGTTTTATCTTTGAGACAGGGTCTCATGAAACCCAGCATGATTTCTGACTTACTAAGTAGCTGAAGATGGCTTTGAACTTCACAATCCCCTTGCCTCTGCCTCCCAGGTACTAGTATTTCAGGTCTTCCAGTTCCTTAAACATACATTCTTTTCCTATTATTTTATTTGCTCAGAATTTGCTTTGCAAAAAATTATTCAATAATAAAAAGGGATGAGGCAAAAGGACTAAATATATTCACTTTAGGACAAAGAAAAGCATACTCTATGAAACTACCTAAGTTCTGTGAAAGGAACCCAAACAACTCAGTGCATCCCCCAAACACCCTGAAAAACTAGTATAGCATTTCTGTACAAAGAAAAAGCAAAACAAAAAAAACTTTAATTTTTATACCAAAATTGACTTTAAAATTGAAGCTGTTAAAAATACACGCTTAATTTAGTAGCTTTTAATTAACTGAGCTTTTTTCATGGGTGGGGTGGCTAAGTGGTGAGTTGATTCCTGCCACAGAGGAGTATCCTGCCTCTGTGAAAGGCGTGCTGTTTACTAAGAATAGATGTGTGGGATACAGGATAATTAAAAAGCACTTGGCATAATTGAGGCTCTGGTGAGGAAATAATTAAAGTTGTGGCCTTGCATGCTGGGTGTACACAAACGACTTTAAGATTTCAGTATTGGAATGTATGGCCTTAAAAGGATTTTATTAAGATGAAAACCCCTTACAATACCACTGATAAACCATACTTTCCATCTTTAAATAGACTGGGATCACTAAAATTACACATTCTATGGATAGAAAGCCCTGTCATGCCTACTGGAGATATAGAAAATCACCCTTTTAAAGTCAGGGTTTCTGCTCTTATTTAAAAGAATCAATGGACTGTTTTTTTTTTCGTTTTGTTTTGTTTTGTTTTTTGGGTTTTTGTTGTTTTTTTTATCATTTATTTATTTATTTATTTATTTCAGACACTTTTTTATTGTTATTAAAAAATT
>LOJH01026648.1:0-18325 GCA_001685095.1 Ellobius talpinus
CGGGGCTGGACGCAGCTTGCACCAAATTGGAATATTTGCAGAGACTTTTTGAACCGACCACCCCGGCTCCCCCTCTGCGGCCCCCTGACGCCCCTTCCCGTACCCCGGCTGAGTTCCCCTTCGCCAAAAAGAACTTGCTCAAAGGCCACTTTCGGAACTTTACTCTCTCTTTTTGCGACACCTACACGGTCTGGGACTTGCTGCTTGGCATGGACCGCCCTGAAAGACTGGACTGCAGTCTGGACACCCTGCTGGGGGACCTGCTGGCCGTAATGGCCAGCCCGGGCTCCGGGACCTGGGAGGTATGTAGCAACTGCATCGAGGCGTATCAGCGACTGGACCGACATGCTCAGGAAAAATATGACGAGTTCGACCTCGTGCTGCATAAATACTTGCAGGCAGAAGAGTACTCTATCCGGTCCTGCACGAAAGGCTGCAAGGTAGGGATTGTCGACCCATGCCACGACAGCTACCTGGCTAGAGGCAGTTTCTGTGGCAGTGGGACTAGGGGGGGAAAGGGTCTCCCTCTCTATCCATCGCACCACCCCCACCGTTCCCAGTGTAGCACTGTGTCACCTGGAACCCCTCCCTAGAGAGGGATCCGTAGGGATTCGGGTCAACTTCTTCGAGTTTAAGGTTTGAACCTTTTAAGGCTGGAGCTTCTGGCGCACTGCTTCCCTTCCCGCATGAGGGGGGAGCGGGACCCTGGACTGGCAAAGTGGTTGAGGGGAGATTGGGAGTATGCTCCCCAGTCTCTAGCATCCTTGATGGCCCTGAACCCCTTTCCTCGACTAGAATTAATTCTGGGACTGGCCGTGAAGGAGGGGGGTGTACAGCAAGAGGAAGAATATTTGACTACCTAATCCTCACCCTTTGGTTCCTGCCAATGGATGAGAGGCCAGGCCACGCCTGGTGACAGGGTACACCACACCGTTGACCTTATATGACCTGAGATATCTGGCCAGATCCTAGGCAGGGGAGCCCAGGGATGCCTGTCTTCTCTTAAGGAGGGAACCTGTAGGCTTCTGAATTCTGATGAGAGAACGCACGGGGAACAGGGCTTTTCAGTTTGTGGAGGGGCCATGGAAGATTGGTGCAGCACAAAGCAAAACTCCCAGGGCTCCTGGTTAGAAATCTGGGTTTCTGGCTGCTAGGGATGGGCATCTAGAGGAAACCGGGGGGCAAACAACTGTAGAAGGGACTTTCCTCCGGAAGAACTGGGTGTTGAGAAATTTCTTGACCCTCAGTCGGGTTTTTCTGTATAGTAGGTAGGTGGGGCTGTGCACATTTGGGGCCTGAAGCTGCTTCCCTTTTTTTTCCTGCCTGGCCAGGTGGCCTGCTTTGGGAAGAAAGAGCACAGCAAGGTCAAAAAGGTCAAGTGACGACGAGACCAGGTGGGTCTCACATATTCTGGAGCTGGGGGCCACCAGCTGGAGAGTAAGACAGTTGCCCCCTGGTCTAGATCGGCTCCTCCCCAGGCTTCGAGAAGGGGCAGCAAGCACTTCCTGCAAGCATTGCTCCTGTGGACTTCTGCAAGGTTCTGCTGTTCTCTGTGGGCCCCCTAGGGATTTGGGGTGGAGGACTGGGGAGGGAAGGAGTAGCTCCTAGATCCTGACTTCACTTTCTCCTTCTCCCTTTTCCTATTCTCCTAACCTAGCAGTCTCCTCCCGCCTCGCTCAGCCTCAGCTGACTCACTGCCTCACTCACACTACCAAATGAGATATTCCACTTCTTAAAGGTGTACAGAGAGACAAACATACACAGCCATGCACCACCAGCAATACTCCAGACTAAGTCGTCCAGAGAATCAGTGAGGTTGCCACTTTCATAAGCAGTGTTGTCAAAGCAGGCACTATGGCACATACATCTCCCTATGGTGTCAGAGACATGCATACAATCACATGAGGAAAGACACATTTTGTCATACAGAGCTAGAGACACGAACTCTAATTGCCTGCCACCGACATACCCTCGGTGAGAGCAGAGAGATATTGTCCCCTAGCAGACAGAATAAATGATATCTTGCAGTCCTCTTTCCAAGCCTATAGCCACAACCACTCTTTTTCAATCTCCAAAATGAATGAAAACCATGGCACAACTTTTCTATGGGTTTTTCTCCCTGTTATAGTTGGCCCCAAGCTCCATCTGACCTCACACTGAATTAAAATCCCTCGCACTGGTTGCTGATGCAAAGCAGCTTGGTGTCCGAGGAGGCAGTGGTTCTCTCTGATTCTGGAGGACTTATCACAGCTGTTGAGGGATAGTTAGCAGCTTGCTTTTGGGCGCATTACTTCACGTCCTCTAATCTTTTGTTTCCTCATTTGTAATGCAGGAAAAATACCCTTGCCCTGCCAAAGTCCTGAGTGTTTTGTGATATTTACATGGGAATGCATGGATAGTAGCATTTTGTACTAAGAATTTAACACCTGGCATAGATGTAATGTTTCAGTTATTCACATATGTTATGAGAGTACAACTGCCTAGGTTACCTCCATTTACAGATGAGGAAACTGAGGTACATAAGGGTCATACAGTTTGCTCCACAGCAACAACCAGGAATTCCAGCACTCCAGCTCCCTGTCCTCATGCTAATCCCTTGCTTTTGCCATGGCTTCCTATCAAGTCCCCCAGGCCCTCTCTCCTGGCTCATTCCTCTCCAGCCAAGTGAGAATTCTCGGGCTCTTCCTGTCTTATGCTGGCAACCACGCAACTGTGGCAACTCCTTGATTCCTCTGTGTTTCCCACCTCTTCCAAAGCTTTCTCCTCCAGCTGAGGCCCAAACCTGTAGTCTTTAGTCCCGTTTTCTGGTGGCATGAAAGGGAAAGGCAGTTCTGGTCCCCATTTCCTCAGCCACTCACCCCACCTTCTCACAGGCCTTCTTCACCCATACTAAGCCTTCCCCTGAGCTCAGAGCCCTCCTTTCCAGCCCACACCCCAAGTGGAATCCCACAGGGATAATGCCCCACACCCACAATCCTCTTAAGTGACAATCTGAAATCCTAGGAGGATAAGAAGGTTTCTTCTACATCTGTAAACCAGGTCTGGAGACTGGTTCTTGAGCCAAGTGACCCCCTATTTCCAGGGCCCTTGTTCTAAGTGCCTTGGTCAGATCCTTCCTATGTGACCCTAGAAACCCCTTTCTCTGCCTCTGAGATATCTGCCCCTGTTTTGGGCCACACAGGGCCCCAAGAATCATACCTGTCCTTGCTGCTGCCTGTAACACCTCCCAATTTAGTACCAGCTGCAACATTTCCTTAATGTGCGACTGACTTCCTCTCGCATAACAGAGATGAGGCTAACCCGAGCCAATGCCCATCCCCATACTGGCCTCTCCTAGGTCTGAGGATGATACGATACTTCCTTATTTCCCGTGAATCCCCTCCTNCACACACACACACACACACACACACACACACACACGTACACACACACTGTCACTCCCTTGGGCCTTGCCCAGGGTTACCATACAAACCCCCTCCCACATCTCCATCCTCCTAATCTTGCTGTGCCCCTGCTTGCTGCTGATTGCCTCTCCCACTTCTGTCTCTTTCCTCCTCTCTGTTCAGAACACTCAGGGTGAGGAGAATGAAGCCATGGGAGCAAACTTTGGCTTCTTTTCTCAGAGCTCTTCCTCCAAGAAGCCCGAGAGGCCCAAGACGAGGGACATCGTCAGTTCTTTTGGCAGCCATTAGCTCCACTAATCAGCTAGTTGAGGAAGGATGGGCTAGTGCCGATCCACTCCAGACTGTCTGACACCCACCTGGCAGCCTGCACGTTTGATACTGGGACGGAACAACTGATGAGGTTGAGAAGGCTAGAGCCTGAGTTCCCCGGAGAGAGTTAAAGGAGTTTGACTTGGGAAAGAGGGGTCTCAGGAAGGTGTGGTCTCAGATTTAACACCTCAAAAGGGTTGTCCTTGTATGCATGTCTTGATTGGCCCTGAGGGACTTCACAGAAAGTCCTGCATTCCAACCTAGATTTCCCTTCTTACAAGTGTAACCTTGAACCTATGAACCTCAAGTCTCTGAGCCTCACTTTTTCATCTGTCAAATGGGGATTACTCATCAGGAAAGCTCCGTAAGTTCAGTATTAATGAGAAGTCTGTACAGCATCTAGGCTTAGCACATCAGACACTCTCCCTTCTGGTTTTCGTTGTGAGAAGGAACAGACTGCCTTAGAGCTCCTATCCCTAGGAAATATCTGGCCGAATACAAGTGGACTGCTGGATGAAATGCCATGGCCATGACCCAAGGACTCTATTTGCATGGAGGAAGGAATTGGATCAGGTGACCTCCGAGGTCCGCCTCAGAACAGAGGTTAGAGGTTAAAGTAGAGCCTGCTCCCTGATCAACAGCATTGGATGGGAGAGGCTAGGGAGAGAGGTTTGGCCTCAACACCCCAACTGAGGGAGAGGGCGGGGACTGCCAAAGCCAGCACCTTGCCTTCTGCCCATACCCTGGCAGCTGTTTCTGCCTCACTGCCTTCTCTCCTCCCACCTGCCACAGCTTTCCTGCCAAACAGGACTGTTGGGCTAACACTGGAGATAATGGGAACTAAAGAACAGGGGCTTGAAGTACTGGGCAAAGGGCAGGAGACTTAAGTCGAGTGGTGGTTCTTGTTATTACCCAGGCATTCTCTCTGGCCCAGAACTCTTAAAGCCAGAAAGGGGGCCCCGGCCCCTGTTTGGAGGCAGAGGGAAACGGAAGCCATTAATAAACAGCCTCCTGGGATTACAGCAAAGCTGGCCCTAGGGGCAGGGCCTCCAGATCCAGAGCAGTTCATCTCATCATCACTAAGGACCGCACACATGGTGATCTAAGAGAGGTCAGGGGTGCAGCATCTCAGAGCAGGCGCAGAGAAGAGGCAATGCTTACAGCTGGGCCAAGGGCTAGTAAATTACAGCTGGGAGTGACAACGTAGTCACCTGTTGAAATACACCTCTAGATCCTTGACCTACATCCTGACCACGCCCTCCACTCCAACCCTCATGCTCTGCCTACACTGTAGGCCAGGCTCGACATTCCTATCCAGATTTCAGTGAGCACTAACCGGACAGTGTTTTATGACCCTCGACCCTTCCCAAACCACATCCCACACCACACTAACCCTCATCCATGTATCTACACACCTCTGCTTTATCCCAGAACTTACCCCTTGTCTTCCTGGCCCGACTACCTCCTGCCCCACTTTGTTATCTCCAACAGCTGAATCCATCTACCTCCAACTTCCCAACCCTGCCAACTTCTACTGAGGGTTTCACACCCTTATCTGCCTCCCCTGCCCCCCTCCTTGGCACCATACTTCTTGCCCTTGGCACCTCCATGTCCCCTTGCCCCTTACATCCCTCACACTCTACTCACACTTAGCCTCCCTCACTCCATTTCTCTTCCTGCCCTGATTTTCTTTCATCTTCTGATCTTCTCTTCTTTTGCCCCTTCCCCCCTCCATCCTCTCCTCTGATCTTTCTTATTCTTTTTCTCCCCTTTCTCCAGCCTACCCAGGGCAGACATATACATATGCAGGGCATGCACACACACTCATATACATAGACACACAGGTGCACACATCCCCTAGTCTTTATGGATACTTCCCATCTCTCCTACAAGCTGGTGGCCTAACTACTATAGTCACCATAGCAACGGGAACCTTCAGGAAGGGTGTACTGGTATCTCCTGAAGATGGGGCTGTGGGAAGTAAAGAGGGAGGAAAGGCGCCCAGCAACCCACCACTCAATATTGTTCTGGCTGGAAGTCTCCACTGAACATGGGGTGGGGATGAGGAAAGAAAAGAAGTGGATGGGACCAAGATCAAAAGAGAGTCAAGGATCTTTTACTACATCAAGAAGGCTGGAAGGGTGCTCCTAAACTATGTGAATGTGTGCTGGTGCCTTCTGTAGACATTAGTACCTGAGAGAAAAAGTACACCAGCTCTACTGTATGTGGTTGGGATGTAGGCCAACATCTGAGACTCAGGGGTTTGGGGTTGTCTTAGGAAAACTTCACTGTTGGGGCAGGTCTTCTGTGAGCCCCATGCGCCAAGGGTAATTACCTGCATCATGCTTCTGTAGAGTGGCCAACTAACCTGACCCTCAGCTCCTCTCAGTCACGTGGCATGCCAGCTGCAGGTGTGTGCTGAATGCTAGGAGCCACCCCTCCTTCTGGGGACTCTGCACAATCTGGGGGCCCACAAACACATTTCTTCAACAATGGTCAGGTAGGACCCTGGAAAATATTTACATCTGCATCCCTGTGGTTACAGGGTACAGACCAGGATCTATTCGAGGAATGACATATCAGTGTTCTGTTCATGCTCAGAAGAGAGAGTTCAGAGAAGCCTGAATTTGAGACCTTGTCGGGTAGGGTTTAGAGGGAAAAGCGAGGGCATTCAGTGGGCTAGGCTTGTGGCGAGAATGAGCTACTACAAAAGGAGAAGGGTTCCCACAGCCAAAGTTCTTGTTCAAATGGATTCTGGAAATGGGATCTGGAATCTGAGCCACAAGTTTTTGGGCCAAAAGATGAGTCCAGCTGGCTCCAAAGAAGAAAGGGATAAGAAAAGGAAGTTTTTTAAAAAAAAAAACACAAAAATCAAGCTTTTGAAAGCCTAGATGATGTGTGTGTGTATGTGTGTGTGTGTGTGAACTCAATCTTGACAATGTTCCTAGGAGGAAAACACCATTATTATCTCCATTTTATAAATGTAATAGTTGAGGTTTGGCAAGAAGAAATGACCTCTTTAAGTTACATAGGACAGGGAGGTGGGTTAAAAAACCTCGTTCTTTCCCCAGTGCACAAATGTATAAAGAAGACGTTAATATTGTCTGTCAGCTATTGGAGGCAATGCCCTGCTAGCTATGAATAGACTGTGGTGAGAAGTTGGGCTGGCTATATGGGAGGCTTAACAGAACCTATTAACTTAGGGAACCCTCTGGAGTAGCTCAGATTCACCAGCAACCTCTTTGTTCAAGGTACCTGTTTCTTGTCCTTAAGATCCAGCAACAGATTTCTCCTACTCTTAGCAGCCATATTTTGCTTCATGATAGGCTATCCAATCCCAAGTGGTCAGCCTTAAACACATAAACATAGGAACAACATTAAATATGCTTAGCAGATTTCTATATGTGTATGTGTATGTGACAATAATAATTAAAGAGGTCATAAATTGGGGAGTAGGGATAGCATGGGAGGAATTATAGGATGAAGGAGGGGTAGAAGTGATGTGAATACAGTACATGTGTAGGAAGTTCTCAAAAAATCAATTAAAATTTGATTTCAAAGGAAGACCCAGTGGCAATTACTGAGGTGTCTTCTTAGGATAGTAACAGGAAGATCAGAAGAGGGGAGGTTTGTGCCTTCCTCATCTGCAGGCTTAGCAAAGAAGAAGGGAAAAGCGTGGCTCCACATATCTTAAGAAAAGGTATATCTGTTAGTTTCTCAGTCTCAGTCTACTGGAAGTATCCACCAGAAAGCAGAAAAGGAGAAGGTGCCCTACACAGGCCTAATGCCCACTGGAGCCCCAGCTCATCCCCAGCACACACTGGTAGCTGGTAGAACCAAAAGGGAAAACAAATGCAGTGAGATCTTGTCACCTAAAAGCCAGATGAGGTCTTGCCTGGACTCTGGATGTCCAGTTCCCATGCCAGGATTTTGTTGAGTCCCCAGTCTGAGATGCCTCATCTTTGCCTTGGAAACAGAAAGTAAGAAGTGGCCCATAACATTCTTTGTTAGACAAGGGCGTGTGGTAGTGTGAACATTTCCGGTGTCTCCATCTTACTTGGTTTGAAGCAGTTAGCACATCTACCAAGCTAACTTCTGAAAGGTGAAGTATGTCTGTTTAGTTTTCAACTCAAGTTAATTCTTCAAAATTAGTTGGTTCTTCAAATAATAGACTCAAAATCTTTATTTTTCCTTGCTTATTAAAAATGCCATCTTTGAGAACTGTTAGAAACAAGAACTATAATAGAGAAAAGGGGCCTAGAGACATTTAGGGGTTTTTCATTATTATAAAGTATAAGTATAACAGAACTTAGCATTTTAAGGGTATAATTCAATGGCATTGAGTACATTTCTATTTTATTACTACTTTTAAAGCATTTTCATTCTCCCAAACAAAAATTTTCTACCTGTTAAACAATAATTCCCCTTTTCTCCTTCACTCTATTCCCTGGCAACCAACAATCTGATTTCTATCTCTTTTAACTTGACTGTTCTGGATAACATACAGAAGTAGAGTCATACATTATTTGTCCTTGTGCATGGCTTATTATATTATATGATGCTTTTAAGGTTCTTCGAAGTTTTAGCATCTATCAGTATTTCATTTCTTCTTATGGCTGAATAAATATTCCATTGTGTACATATGCCACATTTTGTTTATCCATTTATTTCTTAGTAGATATTTGAACTATTCTACTTTTTGACTATTGTGAATAATGTGTGTTACAAACACTGTTCTACTAATATTGGAGTACTTGTTTTCACTTCTTTTGAGTATATTTAGGAGAAGAATTACTTGGCCATATGATAATTCCATGCTGAAATTTTATTGGTTTGTTTTTGAGACAGGGTCTTGCTATGTAGCCTAGACTATCCCTGAACTCAGGATCCACCCTCCTTAGCCTCCAGTGCTGAGGTGACAGGCATGCACCACTGTGTCCAGCTCATAGTTAACTTTTGGAGTGACTGCCTCCCAGGTCTCTAGAGCATCTGTGTCACTTTCCACTCCATTCTTACATATTGCCATATGCCCCATTTTACATACATACCAGGAGTAACATGAGCAAGGGTCCAAATCTCTACATCTTTGTAAACACTTGTGATTTTCTGGGCTCTTTTAATAATACCCATATTGATGTGGCCACAAGGTCCCCTAATATTTTATTGTAGGTCTTTTTAACTTGCTGGCACTCTGAGTACCTTTCCATGTGCTTAAATATTCATAAGCTCCATCCTTGATGAGTGGATGATATTCTGTCACAAGTTACATAATTGATTTAACAGGCCATGTACCATTAGATATTTACATTACTGCCTACTTTTTACAATTATAAATAATCCTGTGATGGATTTCTTTGGTCATAGACTTGTTGCCAATCTATGATTTTTGCTAATAAACACTTTCAATTCTTTTTCCTTATTCCTGTTCTTTGCTGAGTTTTTTGAATCACAAATGATGCGTGCTTATTTTATCAAATCTAGCAATATGGAGATTTAGAAAGAGAAAGTTAATAATCCTCCTATTCAGTCTTTCCTAGTTCCATTGCCCTAAGGTCGCGAATGTTAAGTTTTGTGTATATCCTCTCCTTCTCTGTGAGTTTACATAAACAACTACACAAAATGACTGTCTTTGTTTTGCATACAAATGGAAGTATAAACATCCATTCTGCAGAATGAAGTTTGAAACTAGACTTACAGAATCACATTATTAACCTATTTAATGCTACGGGCATACATTACTAAATCTCTTTCAAATTACTAGATTATTCTAGTTTATACCCTCAACAAAATATGTGAGGCTAATTTGCTTGAAAAATGATCTAACCTCAGCTTCTCGTTGGCGTTCCTTTGGTTAGACATTTGTTTCACTTGTTTATAAGTCATTTGTAATGCTTGTTTGTGAATTGCTAGTTCATGTTTTCTGTTTTTATGAACAATTTGTTTGCTCCCCTTCATATGGATTAATCATATTACCCCTTTTCTGATCACATTTGTGGCAGATTTGCAGAGCTTGCTGCTTGGATTTTAGAGCTGAAAGGAGAGAATGAGCCGGAAGGGCGCTGTCCCAGTCGTGTCAGTCACGGCCTTCATCTTCCTTAATTCTTATGCAGGCCTTGTGCAATGTGCACACACTGTCCCCTTTTTGCAGTGGACACTACAGTGGCAGAGTAGTCAAACGGCTTGGAGTCATCTAGCCCATGGAGTTGGAGCTGGAAACTGCATGTTGGCAGACAGCACTACTACTCAATCTGTGCTAGTGTGCGTATGGATAAAGCTTTCTACTTTTGTTTTGGAGACATCATTTACAGAGAGGCGAGGGTAGAGCTGTTGTTTTTTAGGAGGACACAGTTTGTTTATCAGGAAAGGATGGTTCGGGGAGGTCCACAACCTTGCATGCGCTTTTATTACTGGCAAGAGCACACCTGGGATTTTGAGTGCAGGCCTGTTTGAGATAAAGATGTTTGATTCCAACTTCCCACCACCCGTGTGGCTTTCTTAACAACCATCTTCTCGGATTCAAGTTGCAGCTGGGGGGGTGTAGTTGGCTCATAGTCATAAGCAAATTAATGGTCACAGGTCATTTCCAGTGATATGTCTAAGTTGACACAGCTAGTTATTGGCAGAAGCAGAACCAGAACCAAGTTTTGACTGTCCATCTGTTAGAGTCAAGGCTTCTTGATGAAGAATATTTGTGGGAAAGGAACAATTATGTAGGGTGCATAAGATGTCACCTTTTCTCTGGTCTCTGACATTTGAGTGTTCCAGGACAAGGCTATTCCAGATTCCCAGAAGCCCTCAGATGGTAGGACTGGGGACAGAACTCATGCCCTAGGGGCAACAAAACATTTCTACTAGAGACAGCTTCCAGGCCTGAAAACTAATTGTGCATCTGTGTAGGGGAAACGGGGAAAGAAATGCTTTGGGACTTTATTTTGCTTCTTGTTTGGTTGCTTCTGGTTTGCAGTGCTGGAGCCGGAATTCTGGCCTTGCATTGGCTAGACAAGTGCTCTGCCATTGAACTACATCTCCAGTGTGACTGGAGTGCTTTGATAGGGCGCAGAAGTGGTCACTTGTAGAATCCGAATGTAATTTCCCTTGCACCCACTTACAAATCAAACTCTACTTCTACAGGAGGTGGGATGGATAGATTGATTTTAGAAAATCATTCTATATCCAAGTCTAGAAACCTCTCCTCAACAGGGTGTGAAATTACACCAAAAAGAGATTTGAGTAACAAAGTTTGATGGTGGCAGTATGGTTGGTATATAAGAGGTGGTTCACTGAAGTACAGGGGTCTCTGTAGAGCAGTTGCTGTGCCAGTCATTGCATTATGCTTTTTTACATTTTAAAATTATATTGATTTGTGTGAACAGGGGTTGCACATCCAACAGCACACAAGGGCAACTTCTGGGATCCAGTTATCTTCTTCCACAAAGTGGATCCTGGAGTTTGAACTCTCTCCTCAGGCCACCCACTTTGCTAGCCTTTAATGTAGTCTTTGCTCTGACTTGGAACTCCACTTTTAACCTTCAAAACTAAGAAATGGAGTCATTGTGAGGCTTGAAGGACAGACATCATCCGAATTTCTTACAGTGTCTTTGTGGTAGAAGGTGTTCAAGAAATGCTAACCACTGTTATGATTATCATTGGCTATGAGCCTTGGATAAGTTATTTAAACTCTCTGATGCTCTCTGTCCTTATCTGTAAAGATTTGTTTGTCTCTCAGTGGGTGATTATGGGGAATCAATGAGTTAAAAAATGCCAAGAGTAAATGCTTAGAATAGAGTTTGGCATACAGTAAGCACTTAATAAATGGTAGCTATTTTCTCATCTTAATTAGATGTGCTTAGTCCAAATGATTGCTTAATACCCAATTGAAATTCTCAACACTGAGGTTGGCTGCTGAGGAGGAGGAAAAAGTAGTGTTTGAAGAGATAAAGTCTGGGGTGGGGGTGGGAATTAGAAGCTAGAAGGCAATTGGAGACATTTTAGTAAGTGCATAAAGACCTGTTTAGGTGGGTGAGGTAGCAGGTGGAAAGAGAGAAAAGGGTCTCCCAAAGTCCATGATTCACATTATAGCAAAAGAATGGCCATAGTCACCTTTGACCAGGTCTCTGTTCTTCCCAGCCTGTCATCTACCTGGAGGAGGGAAGGGAGGCAGGAGAAGGGAGCTGGTTTTTCAGTGGTCTAAGTGATGGTTAAGATGGCTTTCTGAAAAAACAAACAAAAAAAAAACAAGTGTGCTGCAGAGAGAGGAGTGTGTGCAACTCAAAAACTGCTGTACTTGCCCATGTCACACTAATGCCATTCCTGTGGTGACCAGCATAACCACTGCGCAAAAAAAGCCTCAGAAACTTCCCTCCCATCTTAGCTTCCCTCTTTGTCTGTAAGACTCCTTGTTTGCTCTTTAGTTTGTTAAGTGCACCTGGATGGAGCCCAGAGCCCAGACACTCGTGATGGACTAGATGACCCAGGGCCTCTGGGGAAGGGCCATGTGGACTGAGTCTGGCAATGTTGGTTATATCAAGTCTTTGGTATTTTGCTTTGTGGTTTTTGAGGCTCTTAACTGCAGATGAGTTTCTTTCTATTTATTTTTTCATTTTATCGAAGTAATACATGTTCATAATTTTCAGTTACCATCACGATACACATGATACACATATGCACATGCATGTGCGTGTGTCTCCAGTTGCTCCTGAATTTGCTCTTCAGAGTTTAAGACTTGAAACTTTCCTGGTTGTGTTTGTTTTTGTCACCACAGTATTAAATGCTATGCCAATATTGCAATGCTACTTGATTTTTCCTGTGTACGTACACAAGAAACAAAAGCAGACAAAAGTCCACACATGTGTATGTTTGTGCATGTATATGTCTTTTTAATAATAAGTAAATATGAATGCTTGTCATTGAAATAGTAGCCTATGTTTCACCCTTGAGCTCACTCTTGAGTGTTAAATACTTCTGATTCTTCTGACTGTTTTTGTTGTTGTTTTGCTAATATTTCTTCACATTTCTAAATGGCACGTCAATATGCTATTTTTCCATTTTAAATTATCTATTGACTTTTTTTTAAAAAAAATCTGGTTAAAGGAAGATTTAGCTCTCACTACGGGCAGCACCATATGTGTGCACACACTTTTCCTCCTTTCATACATCTAATATTGGTGCATCCAAATTTCTGATTCTAGCAGTTTAACTTATTTACATTGTTAATTTTATAACTATTGTTTACATCTGCCAATGTAAGACTGTATGATTAATATTTCATTCCTTTGTCAACTTGATTTCTTGGAGTTAACAATAGCCACTTATTTCCCCTTTGCTTGCTTTTCTTTGACATTTTGCTAACATATTGCCAGTCTCTTCATTCGCTGTAAAAATCCATGAAGACATATTCATAACCCATTATTTTCATTTTTCCCTTTCTTGGAGTTCTTCACATTGGGCTAGCTGCTGAGAGCTTAGTTTTCAGGTACTTGGCCAACAGCTTCTTATGCATACATCCTCCAGTCCATATCAAGAGACCTGTGAGACCCTGAAAAGAATGTACATGAAAGTAAGATATGATCTCTGTTCTCAACAAGCCTAAAGTCTTAGCGATGTCTCATTGGAAAGCTTGGACTCTATCCTGTGACTTTGAATTAGGTCATCTTTTGGTCCTATACTTGAGGCAAGTTTCCACCTCTCCTTCTGCAATGAGTTATCGGTAGATTAAATATATTCCCCCCAGAGAGCAAAGGGTATCTCAGGCTATAGTAACAGAAACAGTTTCTAGGACAGGAAGGCTGATAGATAGTTCTTTCACTTTGTGTCAATAAACATATCTGGGGACTGTGTTCAGTTGCAGAAAAAAAAGACAACAGTGGCTTTTGTGGCGAATGACCATACAGAAGAGGGAACTAAAAACTCCATCTTTTGAAATGATTGGAAAACCTGGAGGGATGTTTGGCTTCTTGGAAGCTTTGTGTACACATCTTACCTCTACTTTTCTTTTCTTGCATTCCCTTTTCAGATTCCTCCAGTCTTGTTCCTTCCCCTGCTGCTCCACTGAAACTGTTCTCACTGTGAGGAGACTGTATCTTAATTACCCAAATGAATGTGTTCTCACCTACAGAAATCCTTATCTGCTGGCCGCCTCCCCCTCCCCAGCCTTTGACATTCTCTCCTCTCTTAATTTACAGAATGCCACTCTCTTCCTTTTCTCCTCTAATTGCTTTGGAGGTTCAAAGCAGAGCCTTGTGCATGTTAGGCAAATATTCTACCACTGAGCACATCCCAGTTCTCCTCCAACCTCTTAAACCACTCCTCCAACTTCATCTTATTTCTTTCCTCCACCTGAACTTAAGTTAGTGTTTCCCCAAGGCTACTGTCTACAAAGGAGCTCTTTGTCTCTTCCCTAGACTTCTGTATTGCCTTATCACCTGGGGCACACTAGGTTACACTTTCATAAAAAGTAACCACCAAATATCAGAGGCTTTAATACAACAAATGGTTATTTCTTGCCATGCATGATTCATTTCCAAGACAGGTCATCAGGGATGAAGCATCTTTTCATAATGATCACTGTATAAGGAAGAGGGATCATCTATCTCAACTTTGCTTCCTCAGTTAGAGGCAGAAGAAAGAATATGACAAACATGTGTCAGCCCTTAAACTGTCTCCTCAGAAGTAATCTGTGTAACTTCAAGTCAGGTTTGATGGACTATGTAAAGCTTATGACCATGCCCAACTACCAAAAGAAAGTATAGTCCTACTATGCTCCTAATGACCAACCCCTTAGCTCCCCATGACTTGGAGCTCTTTGTCAAGATCCCCATCTTTTATTTTTTACCTAAGTTTTTTGAGATATTGTCTCATGTAGCTCAGATTTTCCTTGAATCTACCATGTAGACAAGGCTAGCCTTGAACTTGCAGCAAGCCCCCTTGTTCTGGCTCCTAAGTACATGCTAGGATTATTGATTGGCATGTGCTACCACATCACTTTCAGATCCTTCTTTTAGAGCTCAGGCCATTAGTCCAGCTGCATCCCTAACATTTCCATTTAGTAGACCCCCATATACCTCAAAGCCACATGTCTCCAAGTTGACTTCATCTTCATTCTCAGATACACCCCTCCTGCATCCTTTCCTTAATAAAGAAAACCCAGCAGGTGTGGTGGCACATGCCTTCGATCCTAGCACTAAGGATGTAGAGGGGAGAGGATCAAAAGACTTCAAGGCTAACCTTGGCTACTTAGTGAGTTTGAGAGCAGCTTGGTCTACATGAGACTCTGTCTCAAAAGAACAATTTTTAAAAGACTAAAATGAAATCGTATTCATCTTACCACACAATTTGGAAGTCTAGTAGTTACCCTACCCTAGACACGTCTACCTTGACTGTTTTCTGCATCTATAAGTAATCCTGTCGGTTTCACTTCATTAACATTTTTTTCTCACGTCCACTCCTTCCTCGCAGTTTTTTCCCCCAGGCAAGCAAATTTTAAATTTTGTTGGATCGTTCTCATAACCATTGTGAAACCAAAGTCTCACAAAAACCTTAACATTGTATCTTACCATCCATTCATTTAGTGTGCATTATTGCTAACCTCAGCGTTTGGAGAGGTTCCTACACTCATAAAATATATTTATCCATTATTACCTTCGCCTTATTTTAATACTTACATTTTTTGTACTCTCAAATGTTAAATTGTGCCGCTGCTGCCTTAATCAAGGCCCTCATAGTATTTTATTCAGACGTTTGCAATAGTCTAGCTTGTCTCCCTGCCTCCAGTCTTAATGATAACACTCAGTCCTCTGCACTTGCAGACAAAAGTCTGAAAAGTTAGTTACAAAAGTGATAAGCAACCTCCTCAAACCCCTGAAACAGGGTCATACTAAATTGCCCAGATTGGCTCAAATTTGTGATTGTCCTGCCTCAGCCTACCAAGCAGCAGGGATTACATCAGGCTAGGAGTAAATATATTTAAAGAAGCGGTTATTCTAGCACATTAAAAGCTCTCCACTGCCTATAGGAAGGATCCTAGCTCCTCCCCAGTATACAAGGCATGTTGGTATGGCCATGTCCTTCCTGTGCAACCCCTGTTCCTTCATAACCTCCCGTCTGCACCCTCTAATTACACTGAGCTACCTGCATTGTCTGAACCCAGAATTATTTCCTACTTGCAGGTTATTATGCCTGCTGATTCCCGTGCCTGAAGAGTACTTTATTCCCTCTCTAGTTCACCTATTGAGCATCTACCTCACCCCCTTCAACTCCTAATTCAAGCCTTCCCCACATGGAAATGTGTTTTCTGTCCTTCAGCCTCCAAAACACAGTTAATCATTCTTCCCTTTATCCTACCATGGTGGCAAGTACATGCGATTTCACACAGAAGCTTATACTGATGAATTCACATGGCCGTTTCCCTTGCTCGAGACAGGAATCTTGTCCTATTCATCCCCTTTATCTGCAACTCCTAGCATAGAGCCAGGCACTCAGGTATCCAGGGTGTGCTTATCGTATGAACAAATAAATGAGGAGACTAGATTCCGAGTTTACAAATTCCTAAGAGCTGGCTCAAGCAAGGAACAGGGCTGTAAGTGTTATATATGGCCCCAGAAGAGCTAGTAAGATACATGGGCGAAGTCACAGAAAGGCATTTCTTTTGATTCCAAAGAAGGAAGAACTTCATGAATCACCAGAGTTCTCTGAAGCTAAGAGCTACCTATGAAAGCAGGAGCTCTCTGTGACAGTGTTTACGATTAAAAGCTGCCTGGTACTTTACTGTGATGATGGGGTGGGTAATTTGGTGGAGTGATGACTCTTACAGTCCTTTCCATTACAGAATAGTTAGGAACTTGCCTCCTCTGCTCATCTAATTGCCATCACTCATCTAGGCCCTTTCCGAACTGTCCCCAGATTAGGGATAATACTCCTCCATTAGTCCACCCTTGGCCAGACTGGGCACATCCGGCCTTCAAGCAGATGGTCGAAGAGGCGTGGAAGTATGAGGACCCTCTAGACTGGACTAGCTTTAGGCTCTCGCCCACCTCTCCAGCTATTTCCCCCACCTTTCTTTCAAGCCAGACTAGGCCACTGTGACTCATAACTGCTCATACTAAGAAAGACAGCTGTTGCTTATAGACCCTAAAGCAAAGCCCTGTCATAACCTGGATTTGCCTTGTAATGCCTCTAATCCGATTCTGACTTTACCAATCCCAGCGGACTACTGCAGAATTTCATCCATGCTCTGACACTGGCCTTACTCTGTTCTGGTCCCACTCTGTTGGAGTCTAGAGTAGGAAAGCACTTTCTCCTGCCAGGTAGAACCCCTCCCATAATCTGATGTTCGCTCATAGATTCTGTGCAAGAAGGCATCAAGTTAGGAGCCAGGGTGTCTCTCAAATCTCTAACTCAGTCATTCCCTTTTTATGGACCTCAGTTTCCCTGGGGGTAAAAACTGAGGTTAGGTTGGTATCTTGTATTCTGTGGGTTTTGCAGACCGTAGATTTTGTCCTAAGCTCAGCCCTCCTTGCTGAGTTGCTTTTACAAGCACTGCAGCTGCAGCTCCTGGCCAGGGGTCCAACGGGTACATTAAGAAAATAAGCAGCCATGAAGAAAGGGTCTGTGGGGAAGATTAGGATGGGGAAACAGACCCTAGGGAGAGAAGTGAGTTGGAAATCAGGAAGGAAACTGCTTGTTTCCTGGTTGTAAAATAACTGAAGCTTTCCCCTTGGAGGGCTTTCCAGCCCCAAATCTAGGAGCTGCCAATGGCCTCCTCTCTCTAAACCTTCTGGCCCTGAGGCCTGACTTTGGGGTGTGGCTGTGCTTTTACACAGCCCTCTATGAAGTCAGACATTTCTTTGTAAAGGAATGTAGAACAAAATTGCCCTGGCCATGGCTACAAGCCAGTAAGTTGAGGATAAGGCTAGCTGGGTCATTCCACTCCACCCCAAACTGACAATTGCAGGGCCAAGGAGGGGTGGGGATCCCCTTTGTCTCACCCCTCCTGTTTGAGGGGTGGTTCTGTTGCCCAGCTAGGAGGAGGGGTGAGACAGACTTCCTAGCTTCCTTTATGGGTTAATTGGTATTCCCTCTAGTTAGTCCCTATTTCCTTCCCCTCCCAGTTCCCATAGCAACTGGGCTGTAGCAGCCAGAACTTGATTGAGACCTGTGGTGGCCCTACTAAGGTGGGGAAAGGGGGTACTGGTAGTTCAAGGTTTCCTAACTACCTCTTGTTCCCAATCCCTGCTCCCTCAAGGATCTAGGATGGTTCCACTCAGAGAACAGGGCATAATGGAGAGGGCATTCTGATGGGTTGAGTTTGAAGATTCTGAAATTCTAGAATAGGCCTGTTCTGGTCAGCTGTCCTCTCCTATCCAGCCCCTGGTGTCTGGCCCCTAGCTGAGGATCCAGTTGCCGACAGAATTTTTCAGTAGGAAGAAGATTCCTGGAGTTGGAATTATGAAAGTGGGTTTCCAGTTCCTTTCTCTACCATTATTTTATGTGGTTATACTCAAGTTCTTCTCCCCTTGCTAGACCTCAGTTTCTCCACCTATATAATGGTAAAACTGACATTCTCAACCCTGGCTGCATGGTGAAAATTCCTTGAGGTCATTTTCTAATTAAAGATA
>LOJH01026649.1:0-18325 GCA_001685095.1 Ellobius talpinus
CCCGGGGGCCCCACAGTTAATACCCGGCTCCCGCTCGCCGCGCGGAGATTCGCGCACCGGCTGTCCGGGAAGGAGGCGCTAGGTCAGTTCTGAGCCCGCAGATCACTCTATTCCAGACACTGCAACCATCCGAAGCGGTGCAGACTCTGCCCGCGGCCTCCTAGAGAGCGAGCCCGGGCTGAGGACTGTGCTGCGGACCCTGAGGTTCAGCGCGATTGTGCGTCCCCCGGACCTCGGGGACCTTGTTGC
The DNA here is from genome assembly GCA_001685095.1 of Ellobius talpinus. NCBI lineage: Eukaryota > Metazoa > Chordata > Mammalia > Rodentia > Cricetidae > Ellobius > Ellobius talpinus. The sequence goes on from LOJH01026649.1 coordinate 250, forward strand.
AGGCGCCGGGCGGCAGGTGGGCGAAAGCAGCTGCGCAGAAGCGAGGAGAGGGTGAGTAGGGTCGGGAAGTTGGGGTCCCAGAGGACGTTCTTCTGGTCTGGACCAGGCCCTCGCGCCGAGATGTTCTCTCAACGGGACCCTTAAGTTGCACTGTGGACCTGCGGGAGGCTGAGAGCTAAGCAGCTGAAGTGTGTTTACCTCGCCGAGAGAGCGAGGCAGCATGTAGACACACCCCCAGCCTGGCCTTCAGCGGCGACCCGACCCAGCGCCCCAAGCCCGGCGGCTGCCATCGCACCTGGAGCTCCCCGGGAGCCACTTCCCACAGGGAGACCCTGGTGTGACAGACTCCCGCCCTTTCCTTCCGTCCCTTCAATCCAGGCATAGGAGAGGCACTGAGACTCGGGGCACAAACTTAGTTTGAACACTGTAAACGCTGCTCTTCCAGTGTTTTAAAAACTGCACGTGCGTATTGTGGATACGGGCGCGGGACAGGGGAGGGCGCTGGTGACAGAACTGCGCCGCTTGGTCTGCAAAGGGGGTAACTTTGGTCTTTCGTGCCTGTTGGGGCGCAGGCACAGCTTTTAGGATCTGGCTCAGACCGTCCCTGCGCTCTAAAAGTAGTGTCGCTGCTCTGAGTGGCCTGCGGGGCTGCTCTTGGTGGCCCGGCAGAGGGCGCCAGCTCCTGATCACCGCCGGGGCCAGTGGAGGGGAGGGGATTTGCGAACCTCCAGGTAAGGAGCGTGGTGAATCATCCAGCGGCGGGGGTGGGGTGGGTGAGCCGGGCTCAGTTGCAAAGAGGCGGCGAGTAGCCGGGGAGACGCCGGTCGTGACTGTGGGGCTGCTGTGCGGCGGAAGGCTGTGAAAGTGTCTAGGAGGCGCGGAGAGAGCCTGGGCAAGGTGAGGAGTGACCGGGCGCTCAGAGGCAGCACCGGGCCAAAGACGGCTGTCTCGGGATGCCGCTGTGTACCTCCTCAGGTGGGAGTACGGGGTCGGTTTAACGGCTGCTCGCAGCTCTGCGGGGGCGAGGCTGGAACCCGGAAGACACCAGCCTGGACGGGCGGCGGGTCCACAGGCCGCTACCACCGGATGCTGTTTTAGCTCGCGGGGTCCCGGGCGGTAACAAAGGCACCGTGAGGCTGTCGCTTCCACCCACTTCCGTCCCGCTGCCACTGAGGGGAGGTCCGACAGTGTTTGGATTTTGGAGTTTCGGGGAAGTTAGGTGAGAGAAGGGGCAGGGAGGAGGGCTCCTGGGCCAGGGTGCACGAGCGAACACAATTCCAATTTCGCGGTCTCCTCCCTTTCTCCAGTCGCCGGGGATTGCCTGGGCTTATGCGCCCTGGGCCGTGCCTCGGTAGGGCTTGCCCGGGTTTGAACTGGCCGCTGGGCGAGCCCTGCCACCGCCTGCCCATGATCCTCCCCGTGGTGTCTGCGCGCCGGCTCCCCAGGGGCGGGGCTTAGCACGGGTGACAGTCAGTAGCCCCAGCACCTAGAAAGTGGAGCCCCAGAAAGTGTTGATTGTATTACTGTGAGCAGTAACAGAAGAGATTCCGAGTCTAGGGTCACAGTCTAGGTCCGGTGCAGGTTTAAGGGCCTGCCGTGTAGGACTTGCAGACCTGTTGAAGTCAGTTTGTTGCAGTTGCGGTACCGTGGAAGGGAAGGGTCCACTTGGTTTCTACCACTCCGTCTCCATCTCAAGTTGTCCACCACAGACTTTAGCACAGGCACAATTATTGTCACGCCGATGGATCACAGGGGAGGCTTTTCTGTGTGTCTCAGGACCGGGACCTGAGGGGAAGAGGTGTTGCTTACAAGAAAGCCAGACAGCCACACTTTGCTGGTAGGTGCCCTCAGCCCCAGCCTTAGAACCTAAGTCACCTTGACACATCTCTCAGCCCAGCCTCACTACTGCCTGCTGCGGTAAGCGGGAGCTGGGGGCTGGCTGGCTTTGATGACGCACTTGGTTCTTAGGAAAATCCTTCTGATTCTGCTTTGCATCTCACCGCCTTCTTCAGAGGGTGGGCTCTGGAAACTAAAAGAGCCAACGGGTCCACTAGTGGTCAGTCCTGCTCCAGAAGGGGTGCTGGATGCTTGCTGTTGGAGAAAAGGCTGTTTCTAAAGAGATTCTGCTTGGTTTGTTGTTTTCAGAGAGGGTTTCACGCTGTAGCTCAGACTGTAGGAACTCAGGGCAGCGCCTGTGACTCAAGTCTTCTGAGTGCTGGGGTTTCAGGCATGACTTTTTTTGGTAGATTGTTGAGTCCGTGCTGTAATCCTGGACACATTTGATCTAGTTGGATTTTAGACTTCTTCCGTTAATGCCACCACTCGAGTGACACCAGCTTTTTGTAAAGTTTAAGGAATGTGGAAGAATTAAATCTTAAAAAAACAAAAAAACGAAAACCAAAAACTGTCCAACAGGACAGTCCCCTGAGAGGAGTCACCACTGCCTGTGCTTTACTCACAGGTGAACCTGGGGCGGGGAGTTATCCCCAGAACAAGACCATCAGGCCCCCACCCTATGTGACACGGCCAGAGGACTGAAAGTGTGTGTTAAATTTAATGAGAGCTGCTTTGGAAGTTGCTTTTCCTGAGGAATTTTTAACGACCCTCCCCCCACCAGTTTCTTTTACAGACCTAAGAATATACTGTCTACATGGTTCTAGTAACACTGAGCTCCGGTATGACCCTGAATACTTCTGAAAATGTGTGGCTTTAAAAAGCGAGGTGTGTGACTCTAGAATAACACTCTGGGGTTCTGATTGTCTTAGTGTTGTGCCAGCCATGGGAACACCGAGGGGTAATGAATGAAGGCCAAACCTGTGGGGTCAAAGAGGCTGGCCTTGGGCTGCATCTGCCACTACCACTGCCTTAGCCAATTGCTCAACCTCTCTGAGCTTCATTTTCTTCCTTTAAGATTGAGATAATAGTAGTCTAGCCTGATTTCCAGCTACAAGGATAAAATTAGATAATGTATGTAAGATTCTTGGCATGGTACCTAGCACATAGTAGCTGCTCAACCAACCAGTGAGGTCTTTCCTTCCGCATAACATCTAGAAAGGTAAAGACGGGGATAAGCGACAGCTTGCTCCGCCTCATCCCATCTGCTTTTGTCAGTTTTTCAGTATTGTGTACTGAGGAATTTCTCTTCGTCAGCAAGCTGCAGGGTTGGGGGGATTGTTGGTGATGGAAACTTTGTCCACTTGCAGGAGGAATTTGCAAGGGCCTCCGGAACTATGAGGCTTTCCTCCTGGCTGCACCACTGGGTAATTTTGTGGCTAGCTTTCCAGTCATTTCCCTTTCCTTTAGATTTAAAGCCAATGTCCAAAGTACCACCAAGACAAGACTAAAAAAAAAAAACCCTTAAAACTTAACTGAGAAAAGGAAGTAAGTATTCATTTCTTTTCTGTCCAATTAATGAGCCATCTATGATACTAAAGAAAAAAGAGTGTGCTTCTGTGAAACTGCCTCGCAGACTTGGAGAGAGGACCATTTTACTTGGAGAATGCTGCTGTTTGCTGAGTCTGTAAGAGGACGGGGAGGAAGGGGAGCGGAGCTCTCCTTGTTGTTCAGCCATGTTTTCTCAAGCGTGGTGGACTATAGGACCTGAAAATTGCTGTGCTTTTAGAAGCTGCTGGAAGAAGACACACAGGGGTAAAGCTGAACAAACACAGAGCAGCCAGGGTGTCCACTCCACATGAGAAAAGCCTGGGAGAGTTCTCAGCTTCATAAACCCAAATGGAGGACTATTCTGTCTGCTCTCCCCTCTTCTCCCTCTCTTCTGGATTTTGCACCTTTATCTTTCAAACACGAGTTAAAACCTTGGCAGTTCCGTCACGCCATTCGCAGCTGTGGCGTGGTTGTCTGTGGTATAGCTGGGAGACAGAGGCTCTGTCACTGCAGATCCCACATATGGACATGGAGTGTAGCTCTCCCACCCTGGAAAATGAGCTGATCCTATAACTGGGTTCTCCCTCCCTGAAGTTTTATGCCTTTAGCTCCATTTGTAGCCACTTGTGCCCCAGTGTGCAGCCTGAAGCAGCTACAGGACATGCACCAGGCCCACCCTGGGCTGTTGCTTCCTTTGTGGGTATGATGAACAGGCAGTGTTATTTTGGATCACATAGCAGCCTGTTCCAAAGCCGCTTGCATTCCCCAGCTGTTCCACCACGTTTTTGCATAAGGGAGAGAACTTGCCAGCTGCTGGACCACTGAAGTTCCATTTACTGCTTTTGTCCAGTAATGGGGAGGTTAAAATCCTGGAAGCATTGTTAACCTGCAGCCTTTTAAATGGTCTCACTTGTCTCTGTAACATCAGCGGTGTTCCAGACAGAGTTAGGGTTTGTCAGGACAAGACTTCAAAACAAATGGCACAACTTTTCTTTTCAAGGTAATTGTTTTAAAGATTTTCTTTTGTAAGTATGTGTGTGTCTGCACGTGCACACGTGCACACATGTTGTATTGGTATGCACACTTGAATGCAGGAGCCCAAGAAAGACAGAAGAGGGTGTTAGATTCTCTGGAGCCTGTCAAGCTAAGTCTTAAAAGCAATGTCACAACTTTTTTTGTCTAAATAACTTTTTGAAAGATTTTTTTAAAATATTCTTTTCAATTATGTATATATGTGTATGTCTGTATATGGGCATGTAGGTGCTCCCAGAGGTCTAAAGAGGTCATCAAATATCCTGAAACTGGAGTTGCAGGTGATTATGAGCTCCCTACATGGGTGCTGGGAACTAAACTGGTGTCCCCTCAAAGGACAGTATACACTCTTACTTGCTGACCCATCTCTCCAGCCCTTCAAATTATTTTTAAGGGATAACTAGTAGGTATAGTTTTCTCACACTTAAACCAACATCTGATTTATATTTCATTGACTAATAAAGTGTTAAATCTAGCAGTAGAATTACATGTTTTAAAAAACTGTGCCATAGCCTGGCGGTGGTGGTGCAGGCCTTTAATTCCAGCACGCAGGAGGCAGAGGCAGGAGGATCTCTGTGAGTCCGAGGCCAACCTGGTCTAGAAGAGCTGGTTCCAGGACTGGCTTCAAAGCTACAGAGAAACCCTGTCTCAAAAACAAAACCAAACCAAACCAAACCCATGCCATATGTATCTGCCTTAACTCTATACATTGTTCTAGTGCAGTGGTTCTCAACATTCCTAATGCTGTGACCCTTCAATACAGTTCCTCATGTTGTGGTGACCCCAACCATAAAATTATTTCGTTGCTACTTCATAACTGTAATTTTTCTAGTGTTCTAAATCATAATGTAAACACCAGATATGGCAGGGTATCTGGTATGTGACCACTGTAAAAGCATCATTTGACCCTCAAAGACTTTGTGACCCACAGGTTGATAGCCACTGCTTGAGACGCAGATATTATTAGCACACATTGTACGTGGTTCTCAAAGAATTAATAGAACTACTATATTTGAAAAGGAAAACCTGCACTAAGAAGGGAATGCCTGTTGTTGTTGGGGAGACACTTGTCACCACCTGAGCCTCCATGCCTGGTAGCACTTGCCCAGGGCCCTGAAACATCCATCTTCATTAATACAAACTATGAGTTGATGGCCCTTCAGTAGCCACAGTGTAAGTTACAGTCTCTATTGGACTTCAGTTGGCCTCTATCTCCTTTGCTCTGTGAGAAGTTATAAAATGCATGGACCTTGAGTCCCCTGGCTCCTAGTCCCACTATAGGCTCTTGACTGTTATCACTGAGTTAGACCCTGCTCTTCTCAGTTCTTCATCCCTCCCTCCATGGCCATCTTAACATATGCACACACTTTGTACTTCATCTGCTTGAACAGAGTCCAGAGGTTTTTACACTACTTCCATTTTTGGTTGGTTTTCTTGTTATTTTCACTTTGGGCTATCAAGGATGTCCAGCCTGGTCCTTAGGGCTGATGAGCAAGTGTCTCTTGTCACAGAAGAAACTGAGGCTAGCACTACACGAATCTCCTGACTTTAAATTCCGCCCATCCCTAGCTGGGGGTTGGAAGGGTCAACTCTACAGAAGAGCTTTAATCTGGTATCGGCTTCTGAGCTTTCTTATGCTTGTCCTGACCACAGTGGTCCTGCCCAGATCTACCCTTGATCACTTTCCCTGGGATAGATCCTTTTATTATACCTTTTGCATTGCTATTATTCTCTTGACAAAAAGCTAACCACAAATATTATTTCCTAAGGCACACAGCCCTCCTTTCTGTTACATGTGCATGTATGCCTGCACCCCCCCCGCCCCCGTGTGTGTACATCCTTGTGTGCGTACAAAGACCCATTATGGTTCCTGGACCCATTTTCCTTTCTCGGCCAGGCTGATGACTCCACATTCATAGCATAGAATGTTCATTTCTGTTCAGTGGTTTGGATGCTGCAGATTTTCTGACGATGTTATAGATGGGAGGCCAAAATTAACCTGGCCTGTGCTGAAGAGATGGCTCAGTGGTTAGGAGCATCGGTTTGTGGTTCCAGCAGCCACATCAGGCAGCTCACAACTGTCTTTAACTCCAGCTCTTGAGAATCCAGTGCCCTGGCTTCTGAGGGAACTTGTACTCACATATACATACCCACGCACATGCGTGTGCACACACACACCTACATGTGATTAAAGACAATAAAAATAAATCTTACAAAACCCAATCAATAACAGCAGAAGTTGGCCAATCCTTCAACCTGGCCAGTCCTTCTCACAGAAGAACCCTTGGGAAGTAAACCTGTTTCTCCCTGGGAGTTACATGTTCTCCCTTCTACCACATGCTGCTCAGGGCTTGGAAACAACACCCATTTCTTTCATTTCTTTCCTGTAGCTTGAAGGTGACAAACACTGAGGTGCAGTCAAGGAGCCCCTCCTCAGCAGCCTGGGGCTTGCTCTCTCCGCATACTGGGATAGCTCTCCCTCAGCCCTGGATGGACCTCTCTCTTGTGGCTGCCATTCTGCTTGTCCTGTCCTGGTCTGCTGCTGTCACCCAACTGGCCACCTTCTGGCAGCTCAGGGTTTCAAGTGTCTTAGGGAAACCTTGCCTTGGATGCCCTTCTGCCACCTGTCATTGGTATTCAATTGCATCCCCCACTATCAAGCCTGCTCTGACTTGTAGTCCCCATCATCCTGACCCCAGCAGCAGCCCCTGGATTTCCCTGACCCTTTGTCTGCAACTTCCCTGGGTTTCCAGGAACAGGGCTTCACACCTTTTAGGCTGGTTTGCTCTTTCTTATTTTACCCCCTTTTGTTTTCTCTTTGTCTTTACAACAATTTGCAAATTTATCTTTGTTCTGAGTTAGTTCCCTTTCTTTGGCTGTCCCTTCCCTCTAGCCTAGTAGATGCTTTGAATACACTATCAAAGTTTTTGTTTCCAGGCAACTTCTGCCTTTAGAAAAGGTTCTTTGGAATTGAAGTATGGAAATACCAGTTAAGAAACTGGTCAGGTCAGGCCTTCTAAAGGCTTGAACTTTGGGGAGGATTGTTTGGAATTTATTTTGGCTTTCCTTCCACATGGCAGCACCCGAGAGCAATTGAAATGTATGCTTGCTTTGGAATACCTTCCTTTTTGCAAATGGAAATTGTATGTGCAGAGCAGAATTAATTTGTGCTCTAGCCCCACCCCCTTTCAAATTATATTGCTGGAGAATCTTTGGACACAGTTTGTGCCTTGTTGCCTGACTGAGTTGTGTAGAAGTCATGGAAGATTGGTCTTATATGATTGTCCTGGGGCCTTTTGTCCTTGGGTTTGTCTGAGCTCTGATGGTGAGGCCAGGATCCTATGCTGCAGAGTGAATCTTAGGAAATCCTTATCAGACTGATCCTAATGAAGACATCTTGGGAAGGGAGCCCCTGGCTCTGCTCTGTGATTATGTGTTGCTGGGGATCCCAGGAGTAACTTCTCCCTGCCCAGAACTTAAACTACTCTTGAGAGAGAGAGAGAGAGAGGGAGAGAGGGAGAGGAGAGGGAGAGAGAGAGAGAGAGAGGAGGAGAGAGAGAGAGAGGAGGAGAGAGAGAGAACTTTCCTGGTGTTGAGAATACAGCTCCGTATGAGTCCTGCCCTCACAGAGCTTTCAGTCAGCGCTCGCTCCTGTGCATACAGAGGCAGCATAGGTGCTGGGGGGAGGGTCCATTCCAGAGGATAATAGGTGGGGTGCTGTAACCACCTGAGGCCTGACAGAAGGCCTCATGCTCTCTCTGAGCACCAGCCTCTATGGCCCAGCACCTCTGAAGCGATGAAATAAGAAGACAATCTTTGTTTGAACCCAGATCCAGGGTCATGAATTATGGGCTCTATCAGTATACTCTTGTGTGTACTTGTCCCCTTTGACCCCCTTCCCCACGGCTGTTTGTTGTGGAGGATAATCTAAGTCTGGATTCACTTGTGTAAAGGATATTCAGTAATGATTTAAAGACCCCTCCCTGCTGTATAAGGAACACAGCATGCATATCTGTCTGAGTGAGTGTCCTCACAGTGTTCTCTGTGTTCAGATTTCTGCCAACTGTGTTTGTAAAGAGACCTATTTTCCCTTTGCTGAGTGCTGCAGCAGCATGCTACCAGCTTTCCTGCCTTCCAGGAAAGAGGGCAGCTTACACCTCTTTGCCTCTTTTCTGGGTGTTGTACATTACAACCAGTTGTCTCTAGTTTCTGCCTAGGTGGCTTCCACGCTTAAGATTTCTGCAGTGTAAATGGGCCCTTTGCTGAATAGAACATAATTATCAGGACAAGTGTGTACATGCACACATATGTGCATATCAGTACAGACTGCCCAAGTGCACACCAATATAGGAAACACATGCTTAATGATGCAGGCACATGTGCGCACCAGAGCAATACATGCATGCATGCATACCTATGCAGAGCACATGTGTATACAAGTGTATGTGTATACATACTGATGAAAGTGTGTGAATGTCTGGTCCTTGCTGCCAGAACGGTATAGATTGTTCTGTCCTGTGCTGTTAGCTCTTGCCAGGGTGTAGGTTGGGGTGGGTTCTAATGAGGAAAAGTCATAGTTGAACATTTGGAGGTTAATGTGCCTTTTTCCAAAGACTACGGTTCTTGTTCATGGCTTTCAAGTCTAAAGTTCTGTGTATAGAACTAAGGACTTAGATTCCTGGGAAAAGGTGAGCTATCTGATCACGAGAGCAAAGAACAATTGTAGAGGGGACGTCCTTCAAGCTAGACCGTGTCCATTCTGTTCCTGAAAACGAATTTGGTGGGAAACGTTGGAACTGAGCTCATCCCCCTACCTCTTAGCCCACGTGCTTCATACTGGACCCAGAATTATTTAATCGTCTTTTGAAAACCATCACGATACACTTCTGACATTGAATTCCCAGGAAAATGAAAAACATGCATAACAAGAAAATTGTGGGTTATAAATGTTTCAGTTGATTATTTACATAAACCGAACATCTCTGTGCTAAAAAAAAACGAGCAAAACTGCTTCAGCTTTTTTTTTTTTAAACTAAAAGCTTTCATGAAATGGTGGTTTTCCTGTTCTTGGTTCCTAGAGTGCTGGAGGAAGCTCTTTATTTTCTTCTACTCAAAAATTGGTTCCATCTTAAGCAGGCCTCTAAAAACAAACCCCCATCTACTGGTGGTTTAAATGAGAGATATTCCCCACAGACTCATGAATTTACACTTGGTCCCCACTTGGAGGTGCTGCTTGGAGAGGTTTAGGAGGTGTGGCCTTGCTGGAGGAAGTATGCCATTGAGGGTAGGCTTTGAGAATTCATTGCCTTGCCCCAATTCTAGTCAGTTCTTTGCTTTGTAGAGTTGAAGATGTAATATCTCAGTTTCCCACCAGCATGCTTGTAGCTCCCTACCACACACACACACACACACAAGAGTTCTGTAAGCTTACTATGGAGAGCTCACTTTGACTTCTGAGCAGACACTTGTCCAGGCCAAAGAGCAGCACTTCCAGAGCTTGCTCGCTTCAGACCCATGCGCTTCAATGCACTTTCTTCCCCAGTTTCCAGCTCAACTAGAATATTGGTTCTCAACCTGTGGGTCTCAAACCCTTCAGGGTCGCATATCAGATGTTCACATTAGGATTCATAACAGTAACAAAATTACAGTTATGAAGTAGTATCTAAATAATCTTACGGCTGGGGTCACCACAACATGAGGAACGGGAATGGCAGGATTAGGAGTTGGGAACCACTGAGCCTTGACCAAGAGCAGTGCTGTGTCTGCATGGTCTCTACTCAATCTTTCTTCTTCTCTTAAAAGGAGACTTTTTTTTACAGCTTATTTATTTATGGATGGGTTCCACAGGTGCCACTGAGCCTGTGTAGAAGTCCGAGAACAACTGGGGGGAACCATGTGTGCCCCAGAGATGGAACTCAGGTCGTCAGGCCTAGAGGCAAGTGTCTCTACCCACTGAGTCATCTCGCTGGCTCTCCTCCCAGGGTTTTTTAATCCTCTTTGGTTGCCAAATTCACATGGGTTGCTTATAGTTTACCCAACAGTGGCTGCTCTGTTTCATCTTTTCAGAATGGTTTTTCCTTTGTTTTGGATTCTGGGGACAAATGAACACATTAATAAGCTGTAGCAGCAGGCACTCTCAGCCCATCGCTGGTAGGCTTGGTGGGTCCGTTACCATCCCCAAGTACATGTGAGAATGAGCATGTCTGCAGACTCCGTGTTCTGTAAAAGTTTGGCATAGGGAGAAGGGCCAAGACAACACAAAAGCTCATCAGAAAAGTTTCGTGTGTAGAGACTTTGTTTTCCTCCTTCTCTTTTGAAATATCAAGTTTAAATCTCAGATGGTTTTTAAAATATATTTTAGTGACCGAATACTTTCATCTATTTTGTATTTTATGTATTTTATGTATGTAAAATACTTTTATGTTGTTTATGTACAAAGAATTCTGCTCGTATTTTTCATAATCTTCTTATGGTATATTTAGTGGTGTTGTGTGTTGGTTTGAATGATAACTGTCTCCCACAGTCTCTGGCATTTGAAAACTTGGTCCCCAGTTGGTGGCACTATTTGATGAGGCTCATGAGGTATGGCCTGGAAGGTACGTCACTGGAGGATGGCTTTGAGAGTTTGAAGACTTGCACCATTTCTAGGGTTCTCTCTTGGCCTCCTGTTTATGATTGAAATGTGAGCACTCAGCTCTCAGATCTCAGCTTCCAGCTCTAGCTCCCAGGTCTACTACTGCTGCCTCCACTTGGCCTTGTGGACACCAATCCTCTGGAACTATAAGCACCAAATAAATACTTCCTTCTAGAAGTTGCCTTGCTTGTGATTTTTTTCCAACCACAGAAAAGGAACCCAAACAGATATCTCCCTTTCACAAAGAAAACAGCATCAAGGCCCCCAGAGGTGGCCCGCAGGTAGCAAACAATCACCTCTTCACTGTGTGACCTCTCTCCCACTCCCCTCCCTCCCTCTTTTCCTTCTCTCCCTCTAAGAGTCCATATTGTATTGAATTGTGGTGTTGTCACTGGCTTCCTAGCCTAACCTTCTAGGTTCTGGACAGCTCTTTTCGTTCAGAAAGTTTGGGTCAAGTGTTAAGTCATTTTTTTTAACTTCCACAACTCTGTGTGATGATCTTGTATAAATTGTTCCAGCTTTTTCTTACTACTATACTTTTATTATTGTTATCATATTGACAAAAAATCTTTCGCAGTAATTTGGGAAATATCATTTTATAAACCTTTTATACTTTCTGACCCAGTATGAAGTACATAAATCTATAAAGTGCTTGGTTGGTAGTTTAATACCTCCAGTACCTCCTGACAGTCTACTGTACCCCAGTACCTCCTGATAGTCTACTGTACCCCCCGTACTTCCTGAAAATCTACTATACTTCCAATACCTCCTGACAGTCTACTGTTCCCCCGTACTTCCTGAAAGTCTACTATACTCCCAATACCTCCTGACAGTCTACTGTACCCCAGTATCTCCTAACAGTCTACTGTACCCCAATACCTCCTGACAGTCTACTATACCCCAATACCTCCTGACAGTTTATTATAACCCCAGTACCTCCTGACAGTCTACTGTACCCCAATACCTCCTGACAGTCTACTGTACCCCAATACCTCCTGACAGTCTGTTAGCAGAGCATTGGCCTTAATTGGATGCCCTGTTGCACTTTTGTAAGCTTTGTGGTTTCCCATATAGCTCATTTAATTTAGTTTTTTTCACCTTAAAATATAAGGAAACTATGACCCAAGATATGGTTATTTCTGATCTTACATTTTCCTCTCTTAAAAGTTGACTGCAATGCTGCCCAGCCTCTTTTCTGTGCTAAGGCAGCAGCTGCTAGAAGCCAGTTAGTTATCACCCTAAACAGAGCACAGCCTTCTGCTCATTGAGAGACCTGGCTCAGGAGGCCTTGGAGGCCAAGGAGAGAGAAGGGCTTTGCTGCCGCTGGATTGGTTTCCTTGTCTCTGCTGGGATTATTCAGGCCGGAGAGATGGAGAGCTGACCTCTGCATGCTCTTGGTGGTGTGCATACATGTGCGTACATGGGGGCCCAGACCAGCATCTACTGAGCATGTGCTAGACCAAAGCCAGGCATCATCTGCACCTTAGTTCAAGCTAGCGCTCAGTGCATTCCCATGGGAGTAGTGGTGTGCTAAGTCATGAGGAGTTGGTCTTGTTTTTGGTTTTTTCTTTTTTTCCCTCTACATAGCTCTGACTATCCTGGAACTCACTATCTACATAGTGAGTTCCAGGCTGGCCTCATCTCTGGCATCACAGAGATGCGCCTGCCTCTGCCTCCTGAGTGCTGGGATTAAAGGTGTGCGCCACCACCACCCTGAGAGTAGTGAGGCATTTGAATCTAACGAGGGGTTTGTGTCATTTCCAGGTCAGTAAGGAAATGAACCCAATCTTTTAACCATATCCACCATGGTTTAATTTCTAAGCCTTGACTTTTTCCTTTTCTTTGAATGAGAAAAATTATTCTTTTTCTTTAAAAGAAAAAATATGTATTTTTATTTGTATGTGTGCCCATATGCACCCAGAGGACAAAGGTGCCCTGAGCTGGAGTTACATGTGTTTATGAGTGACCTCATACAGGTACTGGGCACTGAGTCTGGTCCTTTGCAAGAACAGTTCACAGAGCAGTACGCAGTCTTCACCCCTGAGCCTTGTCTCCAGCCCCACGGATGATGATGGGGATGAATGGCATGTGTACCTGTGCCACGTTGCACGTGTGATGGTCAGAGCACAGCTTGAGGAGTCAGTTGCCTCTGTCCATCATGTGGGTCTCAAGAGACTAAACTCAAGTCAGCATACTTAGTGGCAAACACCTTTACCCACTGACCCATTTAGCCAGTCTTTGAGTTTATAATGCGGTACACAGCTTGTCCACTTAGCTTTGCCGCAGAATCACCATTGCTGCTGTCTGTGATTTTTAAGTCTTTTTTACCTTTGATCTTCTGATCACAGTGTTAATGTCCAAGCCTCCATTCAGTTTCCATCAGTGCTGTGCTCAGGGTGAGAATGTAGCCATCTTTTTCTTATCAGTTTAAATAACGTATTTATGGTTTTTTCTTTTTGGTATAGCAAGAGCACGTCTTTCCATGTAATTACCAGTCATGGTTTACATAATTATCACTGTAACTGCACAAAATGTTCAGGTGGATGCATAGGGTGCTTTGCAGTGTGGAGAACAGAATTGCCTCCACCGCCCCTCCCTTTGCCAGCACGGGGCAGATCAGAGGTGTGCTCCTGGACCAACTGACGCACCACCCTCACTGGTCACCATCTTTATGAGGGGAGCTTTGAGTCCAGCTCCTCCCAGAACAGCGAGTTCAGGCTTAATGGGAAAATATCCCCATTAATACCTGCAGCCTGCAGTGTCTTTGCCATAGAGCTGCCAATCAAGGCTTGCACAGACTTTGTTGCTCCGTTACTCAGCTAGCAACAAAGATCCTTTCTTTTGGACTATGACTATTTATGTAGTTTACTTTAATTTTGGCTGTACACAAAGATTCCTAGAGGGGGTGAAGATTTAGCTCAGTGGCATTGCCTTTGCCTAGCATGTGCATACCTTGCTTCAATCCCTAACAGTGTGCACGTGCACACACACACACACACACACACACACACACACACATGCCCTTAGGAAAAGCCCAGATAGAGAAATACTCCCTTAAAAATATTTATTTACCAATATATGAAGCTGGAGAACATGATTTGCAATGCGTACACTCATCAATAAATCATTAAAAAGTTCTCATTCCTACTTTGTCCTGTTGCATAGCCCCCCTAGGGCTGGCACACACTTAACATAGTTTAAGCAGTTCTGCTGGGAGCATTTCGGTCTAGCCCATAAGCAAAGGTGATCTTGTGAAATAGCTTCTTTAACTATATTAAAAGCCAATGTTCCTCTCCAGTCCAGGACTTCTGAGAACTGTCTGCCCACATCTTTTGATGTAGGAGGTTAGGTCCTGAGGTGTTCGGGTTATCTTGTTGGTGAACGGATGGTAGAGGGGCAGTGACATAGGCACCCAAGTTAGCACAGGGCTCAGCATGGAATACAATGTAGTGGTTTCCAGTCAGCCCCTCCCCGACCCCGAACACCTGGCTTCCGCTCATGTCACGTCCTTCATCTTTACCTTCATGCCACCTATTCAGGTCCAGTCCCTATTGGGGGTATGGCCCCATTAAATTGTGTTCCAGAGTATTTTATATTCTCTCTTCTGTCTTGGTCTGTCTGTCGCTCTGTGTATGTGTACACGCTTGTGCATGCATGCATGTGCATGTGTGTTCACAAGTCCTAGCAGAATGGACAGAATTGCTCTAACACACTCCACTCTGAGTGCCATGAGAGATGTTTTGACAGCAATGCTGTGGGGGAGCAGTTACCCCCACTTTGAGTAAACAAGAGCAGAAGAGAAAGGTGAATCTCTCAAACTGCTTCTCTTTCCCTGCAGGTGATCATTTGTCCCAGGAAGTTCCTCCTAGGACAGCTCTTTGGATGTCCTCCTCCTTTTATTAAGATGGTGGCACTGGCCATGGCAAGCATTTGTATTCTTGGGGTGTTTATTTGCTCCCACGCGCAGTCTACCCTGTGTGAGGTGTAAGGGATGCAGAGAGCCAGCTTGATGCTGTCTTTAGGGAGCTTTGGTCTAGAAAGGATAAACTAGGAAACACAATTTCATTCATGTATCATGCTGGGAGAAATGATGGGAATGGGGTGGTGAAGAGCCTCTAACCTGGTGCTTGGGGTGGGCTTCTTAGAAGAGATACCCTGTTAGTTGGAATTGAGAGAGCACCCCTGAAAACTGGCACCGACCACTTAAGTAAGAGCTCGTGCTTGCCTCCCCTGCCCTGGGGCTGACTTAAGTGTACCATGCCTGTTGCTGGAGGCTCTTTGGGGCTGGGGTACAGTTTATGACGAATCATTAAATCCCCAGAGGAATATTAGTAAGTGGTTGCATATTTTCAATCACGATTAAATTATTTTAGAAGTTTATGTTCCATAATAAACCCTTTCTGTCTCTCCAATAATCAGGAGGAGAATTTCAGTTTCAGTTTGAGCAGTAAATGATTTGCTTGAGACAAGACTTTCAGTCTATGTTTAGGTTATGTTCTCCTCAGGAAAGAGGTGGGAGAGGAGAGAGTCTTTGCTGGTGAGAGACAGAGTAAACATTGCAGAATTACCGTAAAACTGCACGAACACCTTTGCTTTCTTAGTTGACACAGGTAATCGTGCATCTTTCTGGAGGTGCACTTGATATTTGCATACACATCTGCAAGGCACAATGAGCAAATCAGGCTAATTGACACCCATCACCTCATGCATTTACTGCTTCTTTGTGAAAGCAGCATCCTGTGTTATGATTTCTTGTGAGCCTGCTTACTAGTGAGCTCCTTCTCCACCTGTAAACCGCTTGGTCCTGGGAGAGGCCTGTGCACTGTGAACTTGCTTACTAGTGAGTTCCTCCTCCACCTGTAAACTGCTGTGGTCCTGAGGAGAGGCCTGTGCACTGCTTCAGACTTGGAAGCCACAGCTCCAGCTGTAGAGGCCTGTGCACTGCTTCAGACTTGGAAGCCACAGCTCCAGCTGTTAGAAGAGCCACTGTGAGCTTGGTAGGCTGGGAGCCTCTCCTGAAGGTGCAGGAATTAGTGGTGCACTGAAGCAGTTCAGAACCCACCAGACAGCTGCCCAGAGGGAAGTCTTTGCTGTTATCACAACTTTACCTTGGGCAGTTTCTTGGTCACCCAGGAATCCTACATAGGCTAAGAAATGCCCCAAGCTTAGGTGTACTGTTCCTCCAAGCAGAACCAGGACCTTCTGACAGTCCCCCTCCTCCTGCCTCTTTGAGGACTGGACACTGGTGTCTAGACCCTTAGCAGAGGTCACTGGCTAATTTCATGTGTCTCTGTCCCTCTGGACTCATGTGAGCCCTTTGTTCAGGGCAGGTCGCTCCTGCAGTTGACAGACCTGTGTTCTGGCCTGTGCCCTCCCTGCTTCCGTTGTTGTGAATGAAGAGAACCCTGGCAGGGAGGAGACATGTACTTGGGGTGCACGTCTTTAGGAAAGATACAGTCTTTAGGAAAGAGCCTTCTGACAACAAGTAGAGGCAATGGTGGGCTGGTGCAAGTTTCCCAGAAGGGGATGCACATGCCAGCTGGCATTGGCCCGAAGCTGACCAAGCTGCCTTCCAAGTCAGTGCGGAGAGGGAACGGCAGAATTAAGAGAAATTGTAGATATCAGTGGGAAATTATGACAAAAGGGAAATAATCTTCAAAAACTGCTGTTGTGACAGTCTTCCTAGAGATCTTGGAACTTCCTTTGCAGCCCTTGGTTGGCCTCTGACTAGAAATCCTCTTGTCCCTACATCTGCAGTGCTGGGATCACAGGTATGTGCCACTGTGCATGGCCACACCTGGGGGAACAACCTTGAGCCTGCCTCAAACTTAGGGCTTTTTGGTTTTTTGTTTGTTTGTTTGCTTGCTTTTGTATTTAGTTTTACAAAGATTAGGCTCTCTGTTTTTTCTTTATTAGAAGTAAGTGCCTGGCTGTTTATAGGTCTCCAAGCCTATGCCCTCGTAAGTGCTGATTTAGGCTTACTGAAATCTAAGTGAGTTCTTACTGCTTTTACAGTGACCTGAAAGAAACAGTGTTCCTCATTTAATGAGCATATACTTGAACAGCCTGCCCACTGGGTCCCAGAAAACTCTACCTCCTTCTGAGATGCCAGAAAGGAAACATGAGGAAGCAAGTCTGAGTACCACTCACCCACGGGCAGGTGTGCTCTGTACCTCAGAGAACAGTTGTGAGGGCAACCTGACTGGGAGCAGGTAGTTCAAAACCACCCAAGGGCCAAGGCTGTGGGCTTATTTCTTAGTGTTCATTTCAGAGTCAGTCACCACGGTGAGCTTTTCCTTCGCTCTGTGTGGTCTGTGTGTACATGGCCAGCCTGGGGTTGACATTGGCTGTTTTTGTCTGTCACTCCCAACTGTAGTTCCCGAGACAGGTCTCTCACTGAACCTGGAGGTCGCTAATGGCCAGGCTATCTGTGTTACTGACCCTGTGTGATCACATCTGGGTGTTTAGTGTGGGTGCTGGGATCTGAACTCAGGTCCTGTGCTTGCCCAGCAAGCACTTTGCTGACTGAGCAGTCTCCCAGCCCCGAGGTAAAAGTTTTGATGTGACAGATGCAAAGGCAGCCCAGACACAGAGCCTTGCCTGAGTTCTGACACAGGATGCTTTTACTGAGAATTTCTGCCCCATCTGAGAGGCTCCATCAACCATGGCATGAGCCGATGTTCCAGTCACATGTCTGTCTTGTCAGCCCCAGGGACTGAGTTCAGCATGTGGAACTGCAGGGCTTGACAGTGTGGTGAACCTGCTGCTTTCTTCAATGGATAGGTCAGCTTCAGAGTTTCCTCGGATTCCGTGAGCAGGACAAACCACATGGAAAGATGTCTTGATGTGCTCTGGGTATAGAGTCTCCCCCTTTCTCTGCAGTCTTCGGGATTGTAACCTCGGGCTTCACACACTGTAGGCAAGCACTCTATCACCGAGAGATGTCCCCAGCAGGTTTTCTTTTTTCTTAAATATTTATTTATTTATTTATTTATTTAGTATACAATATTCTGTCTGTGTGTATGC
>LOJH01026650.1:0-18325 GCA_001685095.1 Ellobius talpinus
GACTCCCACTACAGAGGCATTCTGTCACACAGGTGCCAGCGTAGGCGTGGCAGGTGGGGATTTTTTATTATCATTATTTTGTTCTGTTTTGTACTTGTTAAAGGGAAGAGAGACTGCTGAGAAATTGCTTAAGGGCTTCTTGCTATCTCTTGTCTAGGGCTGCTCACATACTTCTGATCAATTGAAATGGCAGAAATATAGCTCTCCATGTGTCCTGAATGAAGGACAGCTGATGGCATAGGCTACTTCCTGCAGTAATAACAGAATACTCAATGCCAGGTAATTCATAAAGAACAGGGATTTATTCTTTCTGTGGACTGGGAAGTCCAAGGCCAGTGCGCTGGTGTCTGATGGAGGCTTTCACGCTGTGTTATCCAATGGTGGAAAGTGAGAGGAGAGAGTCCAGGAATGGCTGAATTACTTTTGTAACAAGCCCACTCTTACATTAATAACATTAGTCCATTCATAAGGGCAGATGCCTCATGACCTCACACCTTTCCTCATTCCCAACATGCTGATTCCGTTTCCCTGCACCCTTTCAGGCTTCTTCATTACACAGGTTTTTATATCAGTGAACAATTGTCTTAGTCACTACTCCATGGCTGTGAAGCAAAACCATGACCAAAGCAACTCTTATGAAAAAAACACGTTTAATTGGAGGCTTGCTTACAATTTCAGAGGCTTGATCCATAGTCATCATGACAGGAATCAGACAGACATGGCCCTGGAGCAATAGCTGAGAGTACATCCAGATCTGCAAAGAGGGAAAGACAGTGACTAGGTGTGGTGTGGCTTTTGAAACCTCAAAGGCCACCCCCAGTGACACACTTCCTCCAACATGGCCACACCTCCTAATCCTCCCAATTCGGAAGCAGAAGTGTTCTGCTCCCCGGTGTCTAAGTATTCAAAAATGAGTCTGTGGGTGCCATTCTTATTAAAACCACTACAGTGATGATAATCATCTTTGAATTTTAAAAAGCATTAGGAAAAGCAATGGTCAAAAAGAAAACTCTCAAGAGAGGAATTTATGGCTGAAAGACACCTTAAGGAAATGCTCAACATCCTTAGTCATAGGAGAAATGCAAATCAAAACAACTCTGAGATTTCATCTTACACCTGTAAGAATGGCCAAGATCAAAAACACTGAAGACAACTTACGCTGGAGAGGATGTGGGGAAAAGGGAACACTCCTCCATGTTTTGTGAGAAAGTGCTTTTAGCTGTTATAATTAGCCTTGATCTCATTATACAACACAGCCTTTAAAAAAATTTGCTACTGGGACTATAAACCTGTTTTGGTGGTTGTTGAGTAATTGTGCACAGGTGAGGTTAAGAAAATTGAGAGGACAAATGTAATCCATTTTCTGGAAGTTTATAGCAAGTGGAGTAAGAAGACTCCAAGCCCATGGCATACTGGGGGCAGTCATTGATGGGAGCTATGGGAAATTTGTATAGATCTGTGATTGCTGTTCTCCATATGGCAAGTCCAGAAAGGGGAGTGTTTAGAGACTTTTCAATACCAGTTACAATATTTCTTATTTTTTGGATCTAATAATACATTTTATTTTAAAGTTTAATTTAAAATTAATAAAAGTGAAGCTATATTTTTTCTTGCCTTTTTATTCATACATTTTCTATCAAATTATTTTTATTATATATATATAAAGTCTGTCAGTCCTTGATAGATTGGAAAAAATAGTTAATTGTGACAGGCAGATAATTTGGGAAGTACTGGTTTGGGCATTTCCAAAGTAATAAGGGAAATGATCCTTGGGAATCAGTGTAGTAGCTAACAAGGGAAGACACTTATTTTCCTTTTAAACAATTGACACGTCTAGTAATATTAGGGAAGCTCAGTACCTTTAATGCACATGTTATTCTTTCTTGTGACAAGCTCTTTTGGGGAAGGAAAGTTAAAATGTATGTTAGGTACCAGCATCATTAGGCAGATTGCAGATTAAACGACCATATGTAGAGCACAATATAATGTTAATGTCTGCTCTCTGTTTTCTTCACTAGACACTATTTTATGTCTGGGGCATAGTCTCAACTCTTTCCCACATTTGTCAGCCTCCCCCCCTTTCCATTTTTTCTTGTTGTATCAGTTCTGAGGGATAAAGAATGCAGACATCAAAGTAATTTCTAATTCTTTCTGAGAAAACATAGAGGAAGTGTATGTTAAGTCTTAATATAAGGGGAGATGATGTACAGTCTCCTGAAACTCAAAAGAAGCTTACAAGACTCTAGTTTGGGGGCCTCTCCCAAAGACTATATAAGCAATAAACAGTTCCCAGAGAAGAATAGATTTTTTTAGTGATGTAGCTATATGCAAGTTGAAAAGGAGCCTCAGGGATACCGTTTTCATAAGTCATTGCCCATTCTGGGGTGGGGCTCAGTAATGTAGCTGCCTGAACCACCCATGTTCCTGTAAGTCATGTTCACTAGCTCACTAAGCTAGACTTAGGTGGAATTATTTCTTTGTTTTCTTGTGGGTCGGTTGAGGTGCTCACATCTCAGATAAAATTACCCTACAAAGCACATGTGCTGAGACATATGCATGTCAGTGTGGCAGTTAAATGTGTCATTTGGATATCAAGACAGTGAAAGTAATTCTAGATTGCATTATTCTATTTTTAAAAATACATATCAGCCTATATTCAAACTTTCTGCCACACTAGATTGCAGTCAGTTTACTATCTATATATGGTTGAAAAATAATATTATTAAACAATTGAAGTATTCAATTAACTAAATTATATACTGCCATATTTTAAGATCTAAGTCTGAAATTTGTTTCTGACTGATCTATTGCACAGAACAAATGACAGTTAGGGCAAAAGTGTTGTTTTGCAAAAAATGTGCACTTTACCCTAATGTTAATCGTGTTGTATCACTATAGAAAGGCAATTCTGTTATACAAAACCCAGCAGGCAGGGTTTACCCTTTGCACTTTGCGGGTATATAAAAACAATGCTGCATTTATTTGTTTTACTTTTCTTACTATAGCTATTTGGTGATATGGCTTGATCCAAACAGAGTGAAGTACCTAACGGGTTGTGTCAGTGTGACCCGGGGAGAGTCCTAGTTGGCAGCTGCTGGGTGGGGTAAGGGAACCATTGTTAGTAAGGGCACCTCAGTGGATTTTGATGCCTGTCACCACCCATGGACTACAGCTTGAGGAACGTTCATCTAGAGGAAGTACTGACAATTTTCCACAGTTGAGCCTTGCATAATAATCTCTGATACTTGCAACTTTATTTGGCAAGAGTTTGAGTTGCAGAAAGTAAATCTTGCTTATTCAAGAGATAGCCCTATATAATTTAACCTTAAATTCTTCCTGTTCAAATTGTTTTTAAGAAGGAAAATTGACTTGTGCTGTGTCATCTAGTCCTCCTGGCTTCTCAGCTGCAGATAAATATGCCAAAGATGCTGTGGGGTTTGATCTTATGGAGTTAGAATGGCCTGTGCCGAAAAGCTCATGTAGACAGAGTAAACACAGATTGCCTTAGGAGGTTCATGGGTGATGGGTAAACTACATAAAATACAATCTTAAAGGTCCAATTGACAAGCACCTTTTAAAATTTTTTAACCACTTAAAAATCTTTTGGCTAATTAATTTAAGCGTCACTTTAGATGACTTAGGGTAGTGTCCTTTATTTATTCTGAAACATGGTTATGTTATACAAGAAGCAAATGGACTAGTGTCTTTTATAAAACAAGGTTCAAAGTAATGTGTTTGAAAGCAGAGAAATAAGTCATGTATTGTAAAGGTTTTAGGTTTTTCACAGACCGAGAAGCACATTGTAGGGGGTGAGTACTAAATTTCTTAGGATTTGTGTTACTGATCCCCTGAAAGGGTGTTTGAACTAACCTCAAAAGAAATTTCAGTTACCTTCTTACAACTCAGGCAGTATTAAGAATCAGAGGAGAAGATGAAAAGGGTCTGCTCTGTCCAAAAGGAAAATTTTTTCAAAGGACTTCAGAAAAGACAGAAGGAAGAAGAATAGGTATCCCGGATGGCAAAATGTCTTTTAGTTTCATATACAAACTTGGGGCCAAGTAATCCTAAGTTCATGCTAATGTTCTAAGGATCTTGCAGGTAGATCTGTTCTTTTTTCTAAAAGGGCTCTATTTTAGTGGAACATGTTAGACATAACGCACAGGTATTCACTCTTAACAGGGAACCATCTTTCTGTTAACATAAAAGTACTGCCTAAATTATGGTAGTTCTTGAAATATTATGCATTTCCTCATGGAACTTAAAGTACAAACCCTGTTTTACGGAGTGAGAGACTGACAATTCTTGTCCACAGGATAAAAATAGGAGCCAGATATTTTAATTATGATTTTATGTTTTAATACATGCATTTTGACACACTAGCACAATGTTATCTATACCAGGACAAGATTCTTTCTTACTGTTTCTTCCAGGTCCACATTGGGCCAGCTGTTTCTCTTAGATGGGGTTACCACTCTGTAATGGAGGCTTTTGCTATGTATTGCTAAGTGTTGGTAAGTAGTCAGGCTGTACTTTCTCTTCTGATAACTTTCTTCCTGCCCTTCTGGAATGGCTCGGAAAAACAAAGCAGGCATCCAAGGGATCTTTTCAGCACTTTGCAGGTATCTTTGGTATTCTTCAATTCTCTCTTCTAGCAAGAATGTTCCAATGACTTCACATTTCAATTACCTCATGTACTTCTTGTATTGCTGAGTAGTGTTCCTGGATTTTTAGTTTTTCAGACTTTATTAACCGTCCCTTGATAAGGAACCACCATTCTTAGGGTATTCTTATCCTGCTCTTCATTATTTATATAAATTGATGTTTGCTTCCGTAATTTTTGGTTTGACTTCTGAAATCATACTCTTCAAATAGCAGGAATACAAAATTTAGGCCTATTTCTCCACATTGGTATCAGTTACCAATTGTGTGTGTGTGTGTGTGTGTGTGTGTGAAATGATCTTTAAACATATTGGTTTAACACAAGCACTATCTCACATAGGTGCTGAGAGCATTTTAGATGGATGACTCGGGATAAGGGTCTTTCTCTAGGCTACAGCCAGCGTTTGAGGAAGTTCGAACTTCTACTGCTTCTGCAGTTATTTCCAAACTAATTCAGATGGCTTTTTAGGAACCTGGCTCTCTGCCGGATTTCAGTTGGTGTACATAGATCACGTAGTACCTGGGAACCAAGAAGCGGACTTAAGGAACTTAAGGTCAGAAGTGACTGCTGTACACAGCAGCCCCAGAGCAGAGAAGGAAGGGACAAAACAAGAGAGTTAATTCAGGAAGCCTAAAGCACAGCAGCTGCTTGAGGGTGGTTGACAAAGAGCTATCAATTTCTCATCTGTCCTGGCTTAATTTCTTTGGTCAAAAGCAGTTTGGGAGAAGAAAGAGACCGTTTGACTCATATTTCCAGACTGCAGCCCACACTGAAGCAAGCCAGGGCAGGAACTCAAGCAGAATCTTGAAATGAAAATCATGAAGGAATGCTACTTGCAGGTTCATGCTTATCTAACTTTCTTCGGCAGACCAGACTCCCCTGCCCAGGGAATGGTACCACCCACAGTGGACTGGATCCTTCTATATCAATTAACAACAAGGATATGCCCACAGACCAATCTGACTTTGGCGATTCCTCAGGTGAGACTGTGTTACTAGGTGACTCTAAGCTGCAGCAAACTGGCAGTTAAAGCTAACTAGGGTACCATACAAGCCTTCATTCAAACGGGAACATTTTGTATTTTCCTGACGGTTATCAGTATCAGTTTGTATTGGAATGGACAAAAAGTTGAGATAGGAGATTGGGATTGTGAGTTTTTCTGTGTCTTCTGATTTCAAATTCTTATTAGTGAATGGTTACAGTCTGAATAACCTCACCCAGTCTTCAGACAATGATCTAAACTGCATCCTCTTTTCACCTCAGTCCATTCAGTATTTTCAAAGATGGAGGTGCCACAAATAGACACTAGTCAAGATTAGCTTTTTCATATGAAGTCTTCAGAATATTTTACTCAGTTTTAGAAATTTAGTTATATGTGAACATGCTATAATTTGGTGCATTATAGTTTAATTGAGACTTTTTTTGTCAAGACAGAATGTATGGTGCCACAAAGTCCATGTATTCATTGCAGCTTTGCAAACTACGGTCTTCAGTGAGGGGAGTGAAGCTTTGCATATTCTGCTTCCTAGGGTGCCAAATCGGACTGTTGGGTAGCTGAGCCATTGGGCTTCTGCTATGCTAACTTCTCCCTAAGGCAGAAGGAAGTTTTTTTATCTCACAGTGGACCTTGTTAATTCAAAAATGCTTCACGTTTAGCACAGACAAAGAAACTGTAACCATCTTGTGCCCATTCTTTCTTGAAGTGTTGTACTTGTGAATTCTGAATTCTCAAGGAGTAATTTCTGAGCGTGTCTCTTGGCATTGTGTTATTCGCAAATGATGGCTGTGTTACTTTAAGACAATTCAATATCTGAGGATCATTATTTACCAAATACGTAGAGGAGAAAAATGGTTACTCTTTGCACTATAAAAAGATTTCATTTTAGAAAATGATGCAGCGTGTGGCTTCCCATAGACAAGGAACTCTTCCACTGCACTCAAGAATGTGGACTGCCCAGCAGATGTGTGCTGTGTGGAGCTGTTAGTCACATTCGGCTGTGCACCGAAAAGGTAGAGACTTTCCCCCCTATAAGTTTGTTTCTGATTAATTTGTATTCAGGATTAATTTGAACCATTTGACAAATACCTTAAAAGCCTTGATTATTTCCACCAGTAATCTTGTCATAGATTTCTTCAATCAGCATGATCACCCTTATCTTTAAGTTCATCCAAAACCCACGGAGTTTCTCTGAATTATATTGTCAAGATGCTAAATGAGGATATAGGACATCTATGATCTCCTAATGCATCTGTTGCCATGGAAGCTGCTCTTCTGGCCTGATTTCATCAATTTTTTTTCAAGGAAGTAATTTGATAATTCCTTCCGAAGAGAAAATGTCATAATGTTCTTGCTACCAAATTGAAAGAACCAAATGATTTCTTCTGCCTCATAACGGCGTCCTCCTAATAGCCGTATTTTGATCATCTTATTTACAGTCAGCAAAAAACTAAATCCTGAATTCATTTTAATGCATATCAGTAGACAACTTTTTACACTCCTTTCTCTGTACTTCTCAAAATATTATTTCAAACAATCAGAATCTTTAAGGAATGTAAATATCCACAGGTCGTTCTTTGGACAGGGGTGTTAAATTGTACCACAATTAATGAAACCCATAGCCGATCTCTCCCCTCATCACAAGCATTCATTAAATGTAGCATCTGAACATTGCGTTTGTCACCCTCAGCAGAGTTGGGATCAATATTTGGAGTATCTTGGCCACTTGATTTTGATTCTTGCTTCCTGAAATGAAATGCAGCAGGGCAAAAATATGCCTTATATGCCTTTCTGTGAAAGGTAGTGTGCCCAGGGGGGGCATTTCAGCTTCCCGCAGCTAATCTCAAACTCTAGGCAGCCTTTTTATTTTACGATTATAGATATAGACCCAACGGGCACTTACACATTTAATTTTAATGCTGCATGAAAAACGGGGACATCATGAAATTAATTCGGACGGTTATTTTCAGTCATGAGAAGGAAACAAATTATTACCTGCCAGCTGTTGACTGTCCTGTAGGTGGCAGTGTGTAGCAAGGAGAGGCGGCTGCACAGTTCTTGGGCAGACTACGAAAAAAGAAAAACAAAACAAAACAAAACCCTGAGTTTCCTCTCAGAAATGTGTTTTACATTGTCAGTGTCTGGGTTCTCTTTAATGCCGGACTCTGGTGGGAGACCCCATAACATACATGCCCCGTGTGAATGAAATCATTGTTTTGGTTAAAAATTGTGATCTGTTCTTTAATATGTACCTTCACTTATCCAGAAGAGCACTATGTGCTTCTAGGGTGTGATGGAGTATTTTCTGATGGACTGACTGACTGTCAATACTGATCCGGAAATAAACATCTCAACTGCTCTCTCATTTTGTGTTTCAAAATTGGAGCATAGAAGTTGTCTGGCAAGCTCTAGACAAGATATGAAGAACAAATATATAGACAGGTTGCCTAAAAAGTACCAAGAGATAGTTATTTGTTTTGGAATTCCAAATTTCTCGCTGTGAGATGCCATTCCATCTGGTTGTGTTGGGGGATTAGCCTTTGCCAGATCTGCCAAATGTTCTGTCAAGATTTCACACATGGAGCCATGTTTATCCCTGTTCATTATAACATGTGTTCATACAGACCCACTTTCTTTTAATGTAAAAATAATTTCACATTAAAATGCAAGTAGAGGAAAGTCCCTGTGAATATTTCTGATTTTCTTTTCTGTCACCCTAAACAGGAAGTACCAGAGATCATCAAACGATGTAGATGTCTAATCACAGCCCTCTCTTAAGAAAGACAGTAGAGGAGTTGTAGCCCTCTGGAGGCAGCAGCTCTGAATACTGAGCAGGGGCTCTGGGTCATTTTTAGGAAAGTGTATTCAGTCTGTGTCAGATTCAATTAGATGTCTTTCTGACAAGCAGGTTACATCATCTGGAGCTTTTGATCTCCCTTAAGCCTCTGATGCAATCATGCCAGATGATCACTTCAAAAGGAGAATGTAAACCCTCAAAACCCATCACCCATTTCAAATGATACTTTTAGCCCCACATGCTTTCTGCAGCTGCCACCCAATGCCCACAGCTGTTGTAGCTGCAGGCGGTAAGCACCATTGCAGAGCACTTCAATAATCATTTAATGCTGTGTTTGTCAACAGTGGCTTACTTTCTTTGACTATTTTTTAAAAGGGCACTGAAATTCAACTTATTAATTCAGTGAATTAAAAAGCAAAACAAAACTCTGGAAGAATAGCTATTCAAGATGACCTTTTCTGGCTGCATGGACGTGTGTATAGCTTTGCCAAGTTGTGAGGGATTTTCTGTTTCCTTAGTCATTAAAGTGTTTTTAGATTAGACCCCTCCCATTCCACATACACAACCAAGCTTTTTCTCTGATCTTAACATTTATCTTTCTGTCTTCAGATGTCACTAATCTTCATGCTCTGATGGACTTAGTGCTTTCCTGTCTTGCGTGAGGTCCTATGTATGTTTGTGGGTTCATTTCCCTGATGTTACTGCCCTCCTCCATTGTGAGTTCCCAGTGTGGGTGGAGTACAGATCAGCCGTTGGCCACTGAAGCAGGCATTTCCTTCTATTGTCTAAGGGTATCAAAGTGTCTTTGTCTAGAACTGAAATTCTTCACTATTATTTGATTAACTTGCCACGTACAAGTGATTTTTCATTTCTTGATTGAAGAGAGAAGCTGTCAAGGGTGATGTTTTTCTTGTCAATAGAAACAGGCCAGTCTTGCTTCCAGACACAAAGAGCATGCTCTCCTGCCATTCTGATAAGGACTCAGCCTCCAGCACCTGGAAGTGCTCATCTTTTGTGAAAGTCAGTGATATTTGGAGGAAAATGCCACATATTATGCTTCTGTTGAATTAAGGAACAAAGAAAAAAGGCACCACACAAATGTATGGACTGCTCAGTTAATTGTGGTAAGGACATTCTGATTGTTGGGTATGAAAGTATTTTTCTTTGTTCATAAGAATATAAAATTAAAGCATTCATATATGGACACCCATTTATTTTCTTCCTATTATTCTTAAGAAAAAACAAGGGTTGCTTTTTTCCCTTTTTGTGCATGGGCAAAGTGAAGCGAGACTAAGAGAGCAAAAATATAGTGACAGAAGACAGAATAGATGTCTCCTGACTCTAAGCTTGTTGCCTCTAGCACTTTGAAGCTTGTGGCTTCTGTTAAAGTTAGTGATATTTGGAGGAAAATGTCACCATTAGAGCATGCAGTAGCTTCTACAGGACCAAAGGGATTCTGTGACTACCGTCTTCATGTAATGCCATAACATTTTGAAAAGCCTTGAGAATCTGTAATTGCTAAAACAAGGCTACGTTGTTTAGTTATTCCAAGAGTTTCTTAACTGATTAGAAAGAGTTCTTAGTTGTAATGAGATTTGTACCTGCTATGAATGTCCCTTCACTGCACATTCCGTGTGGGGCCTCATCATTAAAACCCTGTTAAACCTACAAAGTGTACATGTTGAGGAACAGACAACGCCTATTGTAAGGTCTGCAAATAACCAATTCTGCTTTTCTGAGAAAGTCCTAATTTTATTTAGAAGTATATATATATACATACATATATACATATATGTAGATGTGTATTAATTGTCTTCAGGGTTTTGAGGTAGTATGAACAGAATATTTTTCATGCATAGATTTTAAATTTTCCAGAAAATCTCAATAGCTAGTATTCTTTTTCTCCATCTGAAAATATTTCCAGAGAGAAAAAAACATTACCAACAGACATTGGAAAACAAAATATTACCCTAAATGTTAACAAAGAGGATGTGGAACAATTGCCTTTACATTTGCCTGTGAAATGCAATAGAAAAATCCCAGAAATTTCCCACCTACTTTCCGGTAGCACTAAACTAGATCTTGCTGGTGCTGACAGCCTGTCAGGTAGTGCAGACAGCACAGAGGAGTGGAAAACTTGTGTTCTCTGTAGGAAAAGGCCGTCTCACACAAAAGGGTACACCCTGTCTAGTCTGTCTGTATGTCCTGGTGAGTTAACACTCATTACAGTACTGAATTTCATCTTTGTTAATGAACACAGTTATTTTCTTTGCATGAACTATTCAAGTATTTAGTGCGTTTACTGCTTGGTGACTGAGAACACTATGTTACTGAAGGGTGGGTCCTGCTCACAAGTTCAAATGAATGTATATGATTAATCAAGTATGG
The DNA here is from genome assembly GCA_001685095.1 of Ellobius talpinus. NCBI lineage: Eukaryota > Metazoa > Chordata > Mammalia > Rodentia > Cricetidae > Ellobius > Ellobius talpinus. The sequence continues at coordinate 10,843 of LOJH01026650.1, forward strand.
CCTTGGGGCCACAGTGGGCAGTAAAAATTGATGGAAATATTATTTGATGATTAGTAGTAAATATGTGTTGCTATCAATAAACACAGATATATACTAGGAAATTTATAAGCATGAGATCATATAATTTTATGCTTACTTGGGTTACCTAAACTCTAAATATTCAAAGCTGACTAACAGAATTGCCTCATTCTAATGATCTTTGGAACATAAAAACAGTGAGTAAAATGAAGAGACAATCTCACAAAATAAGAGAAAAGATTTCTTGAAAAGTATGTATTTGACAAGGAGCTATGGGCCAAAAGTAAAAGGAAACCTCAAAGCTGATTGACAAAGAAGAATGATAATACAGCAATCAAAACAATTAAAAGTAGATCCAGATAGATTTTTTTAAAAGAAGACATGTAAATAGCTAACAAATAAATAGATAAATAAATAAATACTTAATGTAAGGAGTTCTCAGAGAAGAAAATAAAAACCACAGTGAGGTATCACTTCACTCCAGAAAGGATGCTTATTGTAAAAACACCAAACTCAGACACAAGCAAAGTACACTCATGATAGCCAGATGTGGAGAAAGGGAAATGCTTCCACACTGATGGAGGGAAGGTAAATTATACAGCCTCAGTGGAGGAGAAGTACAGAGCTCTCAAGTAAGTAAATAACTACCTTATAACACTAGAATCTGAATATTCACGTATGTATTCACACAGACAGAACTGGAGAGGATTGCATTGGATGAACCAAGTACAGAAAGACAGGTAGTACATGATCTCATTTATCTGTAGAGTCTAAAATGTTTGTCTCATGGTAGCAGGGCATAGGGTGTTACATAGCAAAGGCTGGGCCTGTTGGGAGGGAGGAAAACTGTGAGAGGAATAGAAAAATGGCTCAACATATATTGAGTGACAGGAGAAGGACATTCTCTTGTGGTACTGCACAGTAGGGTGATTGTGCATCATAACTCACTGCGTATTCAATATCTATAAGAAAAGATTTTGAATGTTTCATTGTAAAGAAATGATAAGTTGTCAAGGAAATGGATACATTATGTACTTTCCTATGAATATATACATTTGTAGGTTTTTAATCTATTGACTAAAACAAATGTAATTCAATTAAAACAAATATTCAAAGTAACAAAACATCAAATAGTTTAAATAATCAACAAGAATTAGAAGAATTCAGATATCCCTTGACTCCCGAAAAAGGAATATAATTTGACTAGTTATGGATCAAAAGAAACAACATTAGCAAAAATAGAGTCACATATGAGGGTTTTGTAGATTCTTAGAGATAGGGGCACATTTCACCTAACAACATCAACCTTTTGATTTTTATTCTTTAGAAAAAACTTCAATATCCAAGTTAGGCTAGGCTAATGTTAAGCATGTAGCTCAGAATGGCGTGTACCTCCCAATTTTCCTGTGTCTGCCTGAGTTCTTGGAATTGCAGGCAAGCATCTCTTTGAGTACTAATCTTCAGGGAGATTTGTGTGTGTTGGACCAGTAGTGCTGGATTGGAGACTCTGGTTCCTCCTCTTCATCATCACAGAAACCCTGGCCTTCTCTTCCTCTCCTTTGGAGCTTCTGCTGTTTTCTGTCCTTTACCTCAAAATACTGGAAATGGAAAGTAATTTAATTCTCATGAAGCAATTATGAGAAACCCTTAAATGATACCCACCTAAGCACATCTGTGATCTGGCCAAGTGGTAACTCTAGTATAATCTTCAGTGTTAAACTACACTGTAAATAGTAGCTATAGTTTCCAAGTATTTCATGCACATTAATAATATATAGAATATGCAGTAAAATTGCTGACCCCAAGAATATTAACATCTAAAAGGTTAAATGTTTTACACCAGGGGCTGGTGTACATCCCACAATGGTACTAGAGGACTCTTCAAAGTTTCATATTTGTAATAATTGGTCTGGTAGGTGTTGATTCGGCCACAATCATTAATATTTATGAACTGTAATTGCTCAGTATTTTTTGATAACAGCATATACCACTGTGGAATTCCTTATCAATTAGTGTCTGCTTGTGCTATGAATAATGAAAACCATTATATACAACAATTCCTGGAACAGGGGAGTATTTACAGGGGAGGAAAACTGGAGTAGATTTCTGAACAATGAGTTAGTTGATAGGGAGTTGAAAAAATAGTTCGGACTGGAAATTTTAGCTCCACCATTCATCATTTTCACCCATCTCAGGACGGTCTAGGCCTCAGATCAAAGGAAGAATTTAATAACTTACATTGCAGAATTAGGTTACTAAANTACTTTAATTTTACTTATAACACTTGATACACACAGTTCTAGGGTCACCTATGAAGAGGGAACCTCAACTGAAGACTTGTTTTAGGTCAGGCTGGCCTGTGGCTACCATATGAATGGAGTATTTTATTAATTGTTAACTCATGTAGGAGGATCCAGCCCACTGTAGGTGCTACCCGAGGCCAGGTGGTCATGTAGAAGAGGGCAAGCCATGAGAACAAACAAGTAAGCAGTGTTCCTGCCGTTTTTGCTACAATACTTGTCTCCAGGTTTCTGATTTCAGCTCCTGCCCTGCTTCCGTCATGGAAGCTGAAATAAACACTTGCCTGCCTTAGCTGTTTTGGTCATGATGTTCATCACAGTCTAGAAAATTAAATTAGAGCATCACAATTATTATACTTATCACCCAGCAATTTATAAAGTTCAATTTTAAATCTGCCTCAACATTCTGTCCTGCTTAGCATTAAATCATACATTCAAAGGTATTACTAATATGTATGCAAGATTTTGCATTTATCATATAAAATAGTTGGATTTGGATGTGACTCTTTTATTAATCATGTTTTGATTCTGTTTCTTCACCAAGACATGTTTTGGTGGTTTGTTTGCACTAATGTTTTTCTTCTTTTCATCGTGTGCATTTGGAAGCTGTTTGTGAAATCCTTCATTTTCTTGCCAGAATATTTGTTTCAAATATTTTGCTGTTTAAGCCTTCTATAGACTAGTCTTTTTTAATTAAAAGCTCTGGTTTTGCAATGTTATACAAGAGAAAATTTACATTCATTAGGAAGTTAATGTCATACTTTAGTGCAGTTTTTCTTCTAAAATATAAATACTTAAAAATTTAAATGTATTTTTACTATTTTTCCTTTTGTGTTTTAATATACATATTTTCATGTCTAGTTAAATACAATTTATTTTATTTTTGAGACCATAAAACAATTACATCATTATTGCCTTCTCTTCCTTCTTCCAAGCTCTTCCACATACCCCCAATCTCTTTCAAATTAATGATCTCCATTTTTATCTACTGTAGTTACATACATGTATGTATATATACATAAATGCAATCTATGCAGTCTGCAAAATGATACCTGTATGGACCTGCTTTCGGGGCTGACCACTTAGGACTGGACAACCAATTAGTGTGCTCTTTCCCACAGAGAGTGGGACAAACAGCCTCCTCCAGCTTTTCATTCTCAGTCAGCACGTTTGTGTTGTGATACTATACTATAATATATTTTGTTTGTTCGCTACTCCTCCCTCTGAAATGAAATGCCTACTCCTATAGGATGTTTATTAATGTCTGTCATCATATAAATTCATATTTTTGTAAACATTTAAAAATAATATATAACATTTTCTCAAAGCTTTACCTTACATTCAGTAAGGATACTTGATAATTAGAAAATTTATATAATTTCTAAGGGACAGCCGCTCACTATTAGAAAAAATAAAGAATGAGTACCACAAAAATATAATCTTGACTTTTAAGCATGCCTACCCTTTTGACATTGTGATACAATTAGACCATTTTCAGAATTCACATTCCAGAAATGAGCAGCTGAGTATATGCACATTATAGTGATATTTGATTTGTGTTTTAATAAATAGAGCTTGTTTGAAGATCAGAGTGCAGAGCTAAACCACTGGAGACCAGGAAGTGAATGGTGGCACACACGTTGTTGGAGACTGTTTGTTCCCGGCTGCCCAGACCAGAAATAATCACACCAAACTATATTATTTGCAATACTGTTTAGCCAATAGCTTAAGTGTATTGCTAGCCAGCTCTTACATCTTAAATTAACAGATTTTTTTATTATTTTATATTTTACCACAAGGCTCGTGGTTTACCGGCAAGGTTCTGGCACATCTGTCTCCTGTGGTGGCTACATGGCATCTCCTTTACACTGACTTCTTTCTCCCAGCATTCAGTTTAGTTTTTCCCACCTACCTCTATGCAGGCCAAAGCAGCTTCTTTATTCATTAACCAATAAAAGCAACACAAATACAGAAGTACTTCCCACACCACAAACACCTTTAATCCAAGGACTCAAGGCCAGGGGCTACGTGAGATTGAATATGTCTAAAAAGAGAAAGAGAACTCACACAAATGTGCTCCCAGCACTTGGGGATCACGTGCCCCAGCACTAGGGAGGTGGAGACAGGAGTGATCTGGCTGGGCAGAGAGGTGTATATAAGGCGGGAGGAGACAAGAGCTCAGTGCAGTCTGAGTTTTGGTGGAGAGCATTGTAGTCTGCAGTCACGTTGAGGACAGGATTGCCCCTTTGTCTGAGCTTTGGTAGAGGTAAGAACTCTGTAGTGGCTTGGCTGCTTTGCTTTTCTGTTCTTCGGCTTGAATCCCAATATCTGTCTCTGGAGTTTTATGCTACAACACGTAAAATCACAAACTGTCTCACAATGCTCAAGTGAGCTTTTTTTTTTATGTGTTCAGTTTCTTTCCCATTCTTCCTAGCCACACATGCAGGCTGAAGGCTGGACATGCCTGGCCGCATTCATGAGGGCAATGCACATGACTGTTCATGTGGTAGATATGTGACTGAAGGATCAACTGCTGCATTTCAGCTTGCACGTAAAAGCCCCCAGGCTGTTCTTTGGTTTGTAGCAATGACTGTGTTTCCCTTAGATTCAGATATCCTGTACTTTATAGTTCAAACAATAACCTCTACTCCTGAGCATAGTAGTGATGTGATTGAAGAAGGATTTGGCCTTTGTTGTTTGGTAACATAATGTATCATTTACTACTGTGATTTATTAGCTACCTGCATATGGGTTTTCTATTCAATTCATATATTCTTACTTGAATGGATTTTTATGTTATTTATTTTCCAGCTGAGACTACACTGGTGATGTCATATAGATGTGTCATTTTTATTTCACAACTGATAGCCAAGTTTTTTTTTCTAGGACTAGTTGGTGACTTTTTCTTTTCTTTACTTTTATTTTATTACTCGTGATTTATATTGGTGAAACTTTATTAGAAATCAATAACCCTCTCAAATCTTATAGATATTTATGGGGCTGAAATTGAACGTGGCACCCAAGATGTCAGAGGATAGAGCATAATTCCTCAGGAAGAAATTACCTCAGGTCATGTGAGTTAACATCATGGGTAGATTGAGGTTACATGAGGTTTGGGAGATTAGAGAGAGTCAATTTGATGTGTATGTGAGCTACAAACTCATATTTATGTCAAATGTTAGCTTGCATAAACTTTGTGACAGTTATTACATACATGTCAACAATGCTGACGCCTGGGACAAGAGAGTGATTTTTATAGATTTTTCTTAAGGCAGTCACTAATGCATAAGGCAGTGCTTAAGAAAGCAGTTTTCATATGTTATCTTTTTGAAAAATAAGTGCATTCATTTTTTATTTTCATAGCATCTTTCAAACTACAAGCTTAATCATATAACTGAAAGTCATAAGGCAGCCACTAATATGACTCAAGGAAGAGGGGAGATGAGAGGGCAGAGTATGTACACCGACTCCCCCTGTATGTTGTCTCTTGACAATAAGCTGCATTCTTATCCATTTCTGAAAAAGAACAATCTATGCATCTACTGTGGTGGGGTAGCAGTGAGGTAATGACGTATAAGAGCTGTTGGAATATCTGTCTTAGGAAAATAGAAGGAGAATGAAGGGTCTGTTTTGTTCTGGGAATAGAATTAATCTTTTATTGTTTAACTTCCATGTTGTTTGATTTGTGTGTGGGCATGTGCTTATACATGTCCGTGAGCCTGTGTCTATGTATCCAATATCTTCAGGAAGAAAAAGTTTTGGTGTTTCCTGCCTCCACTCTCATTGTCTACCTCTTACAAACACATGTGGCTTTACTAAAGTCTCAAACAGCTTAAAATAGAGTCTCAGATGGCTTCAGCTGCCACTCCGGAGGATCAGCTCTAAGAACCTGACTTCCAGAGTGCTTTTGTGGTTTATTCTCCATCAGTCTTTAGGAAATGCCATCAGCACTGAGGCATCATTGTCACAGATGATGTGATTAATGTGAGAGTGATTAATGCAAAGGAGGTGTTGCAGAATACGGCTTCTGCAAAATGGTTACGAGAGAGCCACAGTGCAAACACCGGAGGAAGGAAGAGTCCATTCAAAGATGAAAGAATTACTCTGAAGACAGTGAGTATCTGGGACCAGAAGGTCACTAGTGACTTAAAGTGATCAGCCAGATCAAATTTTAGTTAAATTTCTGCTTTCCTTTAGCCTAGGGCATATTCAGGAGTCCTTGCTTTTCTTGGATATGTGGAAGAGGATGTAAGGTGCAGCCTCCATCATGGCGTCTCTCCAAGTCCATCCATTGACCTCATTATGTGCCATCCTTGCTTGAAGGGAAATTTCTGGATCCCAGATGATGCTACAATAGCATTCATTTTTGGAATCAGAGATCACGATTTTCCTGTTTCCCAGGTGTTTCTGGTGCTCAGTAAGCACATGAATCTCTTGCAGGGGAATTAAAGTTGTGCCAGGTAAACACATACATTGACAGTTTTGTGATGGTGTTACCCTCACCATGTGCACAGTCAAATAACGTCTGGGGGGTGTGGTCAGTGGTAAGAATCTAGAAGAATTGTGTACATTTTGTTTTCTTTCCCCTTTTCATTTTCTTTCTCTTCACACTATGTCAGTAGTAATGAATGCTAATGAGGCAATAGTTAATCCCACCCCAAGGCATTCATTTTCGCTGATTATTTGAAACCGGAGCAGCACTTAACAGCACTGACTCACCTGCCTAGGAGATTAAGTAATTAAAAGCTCAAGTCAGACAGGGCTTTTCTTTCTGCTTTTCATTTTCTTTCTATTAGCTGGGTGAGAGGGAGGAAAGGACAACAAAAGGCCACTTTACCTCCTGATGTCTTCCTACTGTCACTTTATGTTATTGGAATAATATAAAATAACTTAACATTCCAGGCTCATATGATATGGCACAGAAGGCACAAGTAGCAGATAAATGACCATGTATCCAATAACATTTATCTAGAAAGGTATAGGAAGGGAAACATTTTTGACAAATTATCTGGATGGTTAAAAGAAAACTAAGTCCTAGATTTTATTACCTAGGTAGATTTTTAAAAAAATACAATGTCTCAAATCACTGCCCAGCCCTTTTTTTTAAAAAATTTATTTTATTTTTAATTTTTTATTAAAAATTTCCACCTCCTCCCCTCCTCCCA
>LOJH01026651.1:0-12518 GCA_001685095.1 Ellobius talpinus
ATTAACCCATCTGTAATATCAAAAATAACCCCAAGTTGGGAGCTGGAGAGATGGCTCAGCAATTGAGAGCACCCGCTCCTTTTCCAGAGGCCCCAAATTTGACTCAAAGCACCCATGTTGGAGCACTCACAAATCATTGCCTCTAACTCCAGCTCCAAGGAGAACCAAGCGCTCTGGCTCTCCTGGCACCCGTGCTCACATGCATATGACCCCCACATAGATGCACATAATTGAGAGTTATAAAAATAGATCTTGAAGAAACTCATGGGAAGTGATTCAAGTAGTTTTTCTCGATGGTCACAGTAAAGGGATGCCAATACTATTAATTAGATTAGTGCGATTATAGTGTGACTGTACCCACCATGCTACAATTAAAAAACAAGCAATGTCCATTTAAAAAAATAAGATTATTTTTTTTATAACATCTTGAAATCTGGTCCCATTTCGCAGGAATTCAGAGTATTCAGTAAACAGACCTAAGCAACAACATGAAAAGTATTATTAACTGCCACTCCTTTGAATCAAGTTTTCTTAAATGTCTTTTTGCCTATAAACCAACCATCCACAGATGGAGAAATAATTCTAGCACTGTCTCTTTGCTCCACCATACTTTTCAATTCACCCCCAGTCCTCACGACTTGAGGACATACCAGGGAAAGATTCTACTTCATCCCTAGGTCCGTGGATCAAAGTTTCATCATCAGTGGATCTGTCTTACCTGAGGCTCCTTTGGCTCCTTTCTCACCCTTGAGACCGTGCAAGCCGTTCAGACCAGGAGACCCGGGAGGGCCTGAAAACACAACACAGGTTCTGTGTCTCAAAGGTTAGGCCAGCTATTGATTACTAGTGTTCCTGGTCCGGCTACAGTACGATGCCTACACCAGGGGAGAGTGAACCAAAGGGAAGAAGCAGACAGATATCACCGTCTGGAGGTCAGCATAGGGACCAGGGACCGGAAGGCAGCCCGAGAGCTTCTCAGCACCAGCATTTGGTGAAGATGTTTTTCCCAATAAGAAGACTTAACAAATAAATTTCTTTGGCTTGTTTTGTGACTAACCCATGATGGGAGATAGTCTAGAATTCTCACATATGGGTGCAGAAAGTGACCTTTGATTTGATGATGATAAAATCCCTTTAGGCAAGGATAGAGATTGGATGACAGTAAACCCAAGCTCGGTGCTGTCCAGTTTGAGTTTTCTTCACTTTCCACCAGTGTGTTCTGGTCCTAACTCCTAGATGCAGTCATGGCAATGATGCAAAACAGCAGGATGATTACTGCTGTGGTGTGTGGGGACGGCCTCTTCTCCTTGGTTTTTGGTTGGGCAGTGAACAACACTGGAAAACAGACCTGTGGGTCAAGCTCAGCTCTAGCTATTTCTCTGCAGCTATTCCTTTCAGAATTGCCCTGACCCATCCTTACAGCAATGAACTGACTTTGTGGTGGTCTCTGAATTCAAACCTTATGCTCCCACTGATGTTGGTACACGTGGAATTAGACTAGCATTTGAGTTATCCGAAGAGACAACTACCAGGCTGACTTGACTTCAGTTACTATCAGACACATCCAGTGGAAAGTTTTCCTTAGGGTTCTCCATCAGTAGATGTTGGGTTGTGTTTTATGTTTTCAGACAAGAGTTTTCTAACAGTCCAGCATGAAGTTGAGAACAGGACTGAGGGAGCAGAGAGGTAATAAATATCGTAAAGTCCCTCAAGTGTGCAGAGCCCAGCCACACGCAGTCCCATGTGTCTTGTTGTCCCACTGTGTGATCCTAGGAAGCAAGTTTTCTCAGCCTCTGGCCAAACCCGATGACCCGCCTAGTTCACTGCTAGACTTTCTATCCACTAGCTGACCTTTGCCACCCAGAAGGAAGCCATCCTCCACACAGCTCATTCACCCAGATTAGCATTCTACTGGTTCGTGACAACATCACACTGATCTCACGTGACCAAATGCACAGGAAGTGCCCACAGTCCCTCTGTAGGGCTTCTTGGATGGATTGCCTCTGCCAGACTGTCCAACAACCATGCCTTTGGGCAGCTGCCTCCCTGGCTCAAGGGTAAATCAGACCCCATGACCAGACTCTACTAGTCTTTCTATCCAACAAGGAACATAGTTTCTACACCTCACAAGTATCGAGCAGATGCTTGTTGACTCATTGTAAAAAGTAAAGAAAGGAGTATGAGGGTTGAAGAGATGGAGAAAACGCTTTGTTTAAAGAGTAGACTACAGTTCCTGAACTCTGCTGGCTTGCCACGTTTTTTCTCCTGTATTTGTGGAACAAATACAATTCCCAGAAGTTAGAGATATCTTCCTATGGGTAAATAATTCCAGGGCTGGTTCAACTTTATTCAGTAAAGCAGGTTCTCATGGAGAATCCTGATTGGAAGACGGCATAGTTATTGACTCCAGTCTGTTTATCATCAGTACTTGAAACAGACAACCGGTGTTCTCCTTTTAAGATTACAAATTCATATTGATTCCAATGAGCCATGTTTTCTTGCACTGGGGAAAAAAGGTGGGGGGAATGTGTCCTTATTTTCCCCAAATCTCTTATTTTCTAACTGCTTTTCACAGCCCTGGCTTAGCTTATTTTCCAGTTCTCTTTCCTATTTTATGAGCCAGTATTTCAAGTTTGCACCAAAAGAACACAGTGACCTTCTTCGTCTGCCAAATCTGGATATTTATTGCAATCTATCTAAAATGATAATAAATTTTTCGGGACTACTTTGCTATGTCTATGTGTTTTGATCTCCAGTGTTAGCCACCAAGATTGATGGCTAGGGGACTTGGCTAAAGGAGGACTGTCCTAGCCTCTGCCAACTCTCCATTGTCACATCAACATATCCAGATCCTGGGCTGTCACAGCCCAGCCCCTTGCCATTGTTGAACTGGCCGACCCTTATGTGACCCAATGTTATCTTTCTAAATTGAATGCAGCTACATCTGGGCAGGGTTTTCAGCATAATTTCCCTCTTTGACTGAAAGCTTTTATCAATCCCATCTCTAAATCAGAAAGTTGTTCATGCATAAAATATATACAGTGCAGATGAAGGGCAATTAGGCAAACAAAGCACATTCCTGGGTAATGAGGAATTTTTATTCACCTCTCTAATAGTCCTTCTGTTTAACAGCCACCATTTAAGGCTGCATCCGGCTGCACTCAGGGACCAGGATGCTCATGCTCCAGTCAGTAAAGCTAACCTCCACCCCAGCACATGGTACCTTCCCTCTGTGTTAGAGAGTCCACTCTTGGTGCCAGAAGCCCCACTCCCAGGTTATAGCTTTGTTGGAAAGCCAGCAAAATGTTATTCTGTACTCCCAGGCACTGGCAGGGTTTACATTTTAATGGGGTGACCAATGTGCCCCTGAATGTCTGGGACCTTTAGCACTAGAATCCACATCCTAAGACAGTCCCAAGAAAAACGAGGCAGCTGTCCACACTCACTTTAAGGTTGATGGACAAGAGAAATCTTCACAGCTATAGACAAAGGTTGAAAAGCCTTGAAAACCCTTATCAAGAACAGATTCCAAAATAAGATTTAAATTAATTTTTTTCTAGCAAATACATGAGTGCCTACTGAAAGGATAAATATGGCTTCCTAATGCACAGAGTTCCATCTCCCAAGAGCATAGCTCCCAAGGCACTGAAGAGAAAATGAGTCATAATCCCTGACCTGACAGGACAAAGAAGCAATGTCATCCAGTTTGCTAAGTGCTGGGGTGAGAGACAGGAGAATAATTTAGTTCCAGAAGCTGGGGGGAATGTTGCTCTGATTGTCATGGCTCTCTGATGGAAGGCATTTTCTTTCTCATCAAAGGCATTTGATAGCACCTTCCAAAAGTGAACTCCTGGGGCCAGGAAAATGGCTCAGGCAATGCAGTGCTTGCTATATAAGGATGAAGGCCTGTATTTCGTGCCCAGTGCTCATATGTTTAAAAAAAAATCTGGGTGCATATTTGTAACCCCAGCACTGTGGGAGCTGAGATGGGCAGATCCCTGTAGCTCATTGGACAGCTGTGGTCCAATCTATCCCTCACTGAGCTCCAGGGTCAGCTAGTCTCCCAGTTAGTTTTGTCAACTTGACACAAGCTGGAATCACCTGGGTAGAAGAACTATTTTAAAAAAAGAGATCTTGGTTACTAAAAAATTAAAAAAAAATACTCTATGAGAGTGAAAGACACTTCCTCAAAATAAATAAATAAATAAATAAATAAATAAATAAATAGGTGGAAAACAACTGAGAAAGACATCTCTGACCTCTGATCTCCACCCATACACAGGCACAAGGGCAGATGGACACGGATGCACACTCCTCTCCACAAACAGAAAAGTGAAGGATGTTGCTCACCACCAGCCCATGGCCACACAGCAGGTAACTCTCAGTAGGTTTTCATCGTCCTCATGTGTGGATGTACAACGAGAAAGGCCGTGTTTCCCTTTTAGAAAAAGCATGTACTTAGGAGCCAAAGCCAGCGATCACGCTGCTTGTATCGTGTGTCTAAGTTAACGTTTAATTCTGACTGGACACAAGCAGGACTCAAAAATCCATACGGTCTGTGTGTGCAGAGCAAACAAATCAGAGTTCAGCAGCTGGTTTGTTCAAAGGAGAGAGCTGGTTCCCCTGCCTCACTCAGAACATACTTCAAATATTTAGTTTCTCTGTCAAAGTCTTTCTGCTGAATCCTGCTTCATTTTTTACATCGATACAAAAAACCGCAACAATGGATTTATGCTGTGATGTTTTGAGTTTCAACAATGTATCCCACTGTTTTGTTTTGTTCCGTTTGGCAGGATCATTTACTGTGTCGTGTGCAGTGAAACAGCGTCCCCGAGTGGTAGCAAAGAGGCACTGCAGCAAGGGTCTGCAGAGGGAGTAAAATGCCCCTTGATCTGTTTCCTCCCAAAGCCTCTCAAAATGCACAACATTGGGAGGCAATTGGCAATTCCTTTAAAGGAATTTCATTATGAACCAAGTTCACACCCATTAGTTGTTTCTTTCTTTTCTTTTTTTCTGTTTTTTTGAAGCAATGTCATACTGAAGGCATTTGATAAATGTTCAAAAAGGAAGGGAGAACATGTTACAGCCACCTGCAGGCACTCAGACATGCTCCCTGTTGTGTGGAATTGAAAGGCCGTGGAGTGAGAGCCCTTAACAATGCTAAATGTTTTCTCTTGGATCCCTAGCAAGTCCTTCCAGACTGGAAGAATGTTGAAGTCAAAGAGGAGGCCAGGAGGTCTGCAAGAGTTGCCAGAGGCAGGAAGTGTCCACAAGCACCAACCAGAGGAAAAGCTCAGAACCACGGCCACATCATTTCGTGTGAAATGTTAAAGCTGTCACACGTCTGGTTTTCACATTACTACAAATGTCAGTGGAGATGGAGACGGTACCAAGAGATTAGTTGTCCTAGCAAAAACTTTTCCCATTATGCTATTTGGTTGCCAGCAAATGCTTGAGTGTGCCGGAAATTTCCAAAGGAGGGCTTCCCTTGTCTGCAGCATTGCACCAAGAAACACACCCTGCGCTGCTGCTTGTGAAACATGGCAGATCTCGCATAGCTGAGGAGTGAAGAGCAGAAAGGATGAGAAAAAGCAGAATTTGGATTTTCAAATCAACAAAGCATTTAATTCCAGGAGTGGTTTCTAACTCTTCTCGGAGGAAGTCCTTTCTTTTTGACTAGCGTTTAATTCATGTGGATAAGCCACTGACCTGCAGACATCTGGGACTGAAGGAAGGAAAATGGAGCCAGAGGGAGTAACTTACCAGGGTTTATGGGGAAAAGTTGGCCCTCGTCTGCTGTTTGAACTATAGACCCCCAACTTTCTAACTACTAATTCACCAACCAAAAAAAAATGTTGTGTATCAGCTGGTACCAAAGACATTTTTTTTAAAAAGGTCTTGGTTTTTAAAAAATCATATTCTGTTGGTAAGAAAGTCCTCTGCAGGTGTTGTGCTAGAGCTATGCCCAGAGCACATAGACAAAGCCTTTGTCTAGAACAGGAGAAGTGGACCAGTGAGGGAGACAGAAGAATGTAAGGACATGAATGCTGTGGGATAATCCTTCTGTACACCACTCTCATTGTTAATAAAAAGCTGATTGACTGATAGGTAGGTAGGATTTTAGGAGCAGAGAGAATGCTGGGAAGAAGGGCGGAGTCAGAGCAGGTCACCAGGAGATGCAGAAAGAGCAAGACATGCTGGAGGACAGGTAAAGCCGCAAGCCACGTGGCAATACATAGATTAATAGAAATGGGTTTATTTAAGTTGTCAGAGCTAGTTAGTAATAAGCCTGAACTATTGGCCAAGCCCTTATAATTTATATTGTCTCTGTGTGGGTTATTTGGAAACCAAACATTACAATACTGACGAACAACTCCACCTGCCCATGAATATTTGTGAATAGTGAGTATTCTGTGCTATACCTTGTTATATTATATCCAGACAAATAATAAGACTACTATTAACTTTAAAAGCCAAAAACTATAGTCAGGACAAGTGTCTCTGTATCTAACAAAGAAAGCAAATAGAATCATATGTGTGTTCATTTTCTGGAAAGCCCTCTCGTCTTCCCACCCCATAATCAGTATGTGTTTACTGATGCAGACAAATACCTAAAAGTCTGCCCCCTTCAGCATCCACCACTCTCCTATAGCAGAACGTTTTCTTAATCAATACCCACAGTGTTGAAAACATTTTTATTCTTTTCACTGTGCTTTGATTTCACATAATGGACTAACAACAAAGTTAAAAGCTGTGCTTCTGATTTTATCTACAAAAATGGAGCATGCCCTATATGCTCTATAAACACGATGGACAGAGAGTGCTTATGATATCCTGCAACTCAAGAAACAGGCATTCCTGCAAGTCTAAGTTTCTAATTGCAACTAGTGCCTGAAAATCTGAATGACTACCAAGCTATTTCTGTTAGTTCAAGTACACCTGGGAACCCAAGTGCCACCCTCCTTCCCTTGTGTGACCACCATGCCCTTCTCGGGTTAGATGGGTGACCCCAGGGCCTCTGGTAGTTTCTCTTTCTATCTTATCACCCAATGGATCTGCTCTGTCCAGCAAGTAATTTACCCACAGAGGTCAAGACTGATTCTAAAGGTGTTTCGCTTTCACTTTATTTATTTGTTTGTTTATTATAAAGGTATTTATAATAGCTGAATTCAGACAAGCATGCCTTTAATTCTGAAATTTCTCTTTTGGGGGTATAGGAGATCACTACCTAATGCCTTCCTTCCCAGTTCGCAGGGTTCAAATGCTTGCCAGCTCTGGTGCTGTGGTTTGGACATGGTTTGTGTCTCCCCAGGGTTCATATGTGCAACTCTGACTCACATGTTAGGCATTAGGAGAGTAGACGCTTAATCCAACTGCTCTCGCATTAGATGCCCTACCTGGCTCTTTTAGGAATAGCTCCGTGAAGGCTGGAATCGTGTATATTTTCTTTAAAATGACACCCAACGCCTAACACAGGCATTAAAGGAGCTTGATTATCAGTGGAGGCGAATGGGCAGGCGTGAGCAGCAAGACAAGCACCACGCCCTCAGAAGCAATAGGAGGGGAGCACCAAGACCCAGGGTGAAAAGGCAAGTGAAGATGGGTGTGGCCTCAAGCTGTGGAAGGGGGCGGGTGTTACTCCTGGAATCATTAAGAGAGTCCTAATCAAGCAAAGCCACAAGCCCAGGAAAGGAGCAATGGCTTTGCCCTCAGTGGGCTGGAGGTCTCTGGAAGGCTGGGTATTCTCCCTACTTACCTTTTACTCCCGGAGGACCTGGCCTCCCTAAATCTCCCGGGGAACCTCTTGGCCCAGGGTCTCCCGTTTCTCCTGGGTGGCCCTTCAGCCCAGGCATCCCTGGGTCACCTGGGGACAGGAGAGAAGATTTCCAGGCAGTGGCCATAAGTAGCATTCCTTATGTAAGGCCACCTATGCTTTTTAATAGTAACCAGGGACACTTTTTCTTTCTAGATATTTTTAACTCTAAGGAGATAAATGCTTAATTTCAGAAAGATACACTTTGAAACAGTTGAAGTTGCCAATCATGAGTTTAGCTGGTTTTTTTTCACCCTCCTGAATTGAAGGGAAAAGGATCATTAAAACCCTGAGCTGTATATGGGTCATTGCTTTAGACAAGGGAGACAGCCTCAGAAATGACAGAGGGATGAGGGGGAATGGCCTGCCTGTTCTGTAAGTCACCTTCTGTGCCTCGTGCAGAGCTGGCACTAAGCCAACGCTGCTTTAGGTAAAGTCATTAGTGCAACCCTGTGAAGCTGGACCGGGTTTGTGTGGTGAAGGGGTAAGTGCGCATGCCCTGTCCCGAGGTGTGGTCAGGGAGGTAGAAGTCTCTAAGTGAAGAACCACTCTTTCCAGTGCACCAAGTCACAGGAATGCTCAGGAATTTTCAAGGCCTTCTTGCAAGGTACCTGGATATCCTGGTGGTCCAGAAGAGCCAGGTTGTCCAGGTCTGCCTGGTGGTCCTCTGGGCCCATCACCTCCAGGAAAGCCTTGCTCTCCAGGGGCCCCAGGATGTCCTAAGGAAGGAAGGAAGGAAGGAAGGAAGGATCAAAATCCCATTAGGTGTAGATTGCTCTTTGAAATGGCAGCTAACAGCCAACTTCAAGCCTCACTCGGTTGTGGTTTGTTTGTTTGTTTGGTGGTGGTGGTGGTGGTAGTGTGTTTAAACTCTTTTCAACTGATAAAAAGACAAGACTGAGGAAAATTTGATGAAGAAATTCCCATATTCCTCCTCACATCTTGCTACAGAATTCCATCTGGACGCCCACATACAAGTAATCCCCACAATTTTATTTTCTGTTTTTAAAACTAGTATTGTGTCACAAGCAGTTTTACAAGCTTGTCATAGTTTATCATTTGCAAATGATAACTTCTTGATTCAATCTTATTTAAACTAATCACTCTAATTTCCCCTACCGCTGGCCGTGCAAGTACTTCTAATTCTTTTTTGCTTTTGTGCATAGTGATCTTTATATACATATATAATCTTTTATTTATTCTTTGACAATTTCCCACGTGTATGCTTTGATCGTACTAACCCTTTCCCCACCCGACTCTCTTTTTATAGATCTTTAACCATGTTCTCTCCTTTGAACTATTTCCTTAGGAAACAATATCTCGGGCATGGAATTTCTTGGTAAATGGTGTGATATTTGGGCTTTTCTAAAATACATTTTTAAATTCTAAAGGATTTCAAAGTAAAACATAACCATTGTGGAATTCCATCCCGAAATGCTTCAGAAGGTCAGCCTGAAAAATAAATCTTCCTATGTTGCTGAAATTACACTGTGGCAGCCAAGATAACTAATAATCAGTCCCAAAGATTATCTAAGGCTCGCTACAGACGCAACTCCACTCCTGCCCTGTTGTGCTTGTAGCAAACCCTCACTAAATTCTACACCTCACAACTCTGCACATTGTGCTCAATGGGCCTCTTAAATTAAAATAATAAAAGCTAAAAAAAATTAAAGTCTCTAACAGTCCCATTCTCATGACTGTAACTTCCCACGGAGAAGATGTTGGCTGCTCTCTATGCCTCCTAGAATAGACCATTCAGTATTTGGTTCTTGACAGGTTATCTGTGTTTTGAAGAAGGTACTACACCTGCAGCCACCGCCCACGTGTCACCTACCCACAGCCCTACAAACAACACCCTGAGAGTGGGCCATGCTCTCACTGAAGACTTTGGGTTGGTAACTCTGTTTTTGGTAATTTGCAACTACCCTGGAGGGTCTAACAGGCCTCCTCTATCAGGAAGGGTCTTCCTCTTCAACTGAGTGTGCAAGGCAGATGCACAGTGGTTCTTTCTCCGAGCATCCTCTAGGCCTTCAGTGTTGTACTGGGACTGCTGAGGCAGCTAGCATAATGGACTGAGAAGCTACTGAATTTTCAGACCCTCCAGTGATCAGGTATCCAGACTGCCCACACTCTCCTGTGTAAGCCATTTAAATAAATCCTTTTTTGTAGTATAATATTATTATATAATACATGCATATTATTATAATGTAATAATATATAATCCATTGATTTTATTCCCCTAGAGAACCCTGATTGCACTTTAAGTTGTATTTATTTTATTACTAGAAAGATGGCTATTTTCCCATATGCTTATTTACATGTGTAACTTTGAAATTTAGAGTGAACCAATAGTCTATGCTGAAAAATCGATGGCTGAATCTTCAAATAAAATATACACCTTTGCATTTCCAAATCTATAGGGGGTAGTATTTATTACAGCGCTGAACAAATTGATGTCTGTGCCTGCTGACAGGTCGAATTTACTATCCTATCACCCTGTCCTGTGTTTTCTGATTGATCCCAAACACTTTCCTGCAAGGGACCCATGGCATCATCATTGTCAGTTCCAGCTGCCAAATCAGGCATTCAAAACTGCACCCCAAAGTTAAGCTTGTGTTGAGAACAGAATTTCAGGAATAATTTGCACTATATTTCCCTTGGAGTTGAAGTGGGTGGATGGGGTTAGAGTTGACCCAGTACAATCTTACATAACCCTGGGCCAAGCTATACTCTATACATCCTCACTGAGTTTGCTCTAGTGCAGTGTGAGGACTCCTAGCCAAGGAAAACAGAGTATCCAGACTCTGGGCTGATGAATAACAGAACAAATTTTTAAAACTCTAAGTTGAAGCCATGGCAAATAAGAAACCAGAGCAATTTAAACACTGATGACCACAGGACACCAGGTCAAGCCGGGCAAGGCATATTCTCTGGAAAACCTGACTCAGCATAAATTAACCTCAGATTTAGGGCCTTCAACTTAAAATACTAGGCCACATAAAATGCCCCTAGTTTGTGCCATCTGTGCTACTTTGAGCCTGGAAATGCTATGTCATCAGGGTTTATGACAAAAACTACCCATAAGCACAAGACCGTGTCTTACTGTTTGGCTGACTTCACAATAGCGAAGTCATCCATGCTGATGCTATGCATGGAGTTTTCAGTGCACTTTGATTTGATGTTCTCATCAGATATTATATTTTGGAAAACAAAACATAGCTCCTGCCAAATGGAATTTCAAGGTGATGCATGGATGTCCTGGTTAGGTTTTGAGTCATCTGGGAAGAGGGAATTTCAATTGAGAAAAAATCTTCATCAGATTGTCCTTGTAGGCAAGTCTGTGGGGCATTTTCTTGATTGATGATTGATGTGGGAGGGACCAGACCACTGTGAGTGGTGCTACTCCTGGGCAGGTAGCCCTGAATTGTGTAAGAAAGTAGGCTGAACAAACCATGGGGAGCAAGCCAGTAAGCAACGCTCCTCTGTAGCTTTTGCTTTGTTTCCTGCCTCCAGATTCCTGCCTTGAGTTCATGCCCTGACTTATTTTCATGTTGAACTACAAATCATAAGATGAAATAAACTCTTTTCTCCTGGAGTTACTTTTGGTCATGGCATTTTTCACAGCGATAGAAAGCAAAATGTGACAATGGCATTCTAAATGCAAAGCCTTAGTTTACAGGGAAACTATGTGAAGCCAAGCCTAGATTTAAGTCTAACTAACCATCACTGACTTATTGCACTTGGGCGAGTGACTTAACCAGCCAGCTGTAGGTAGCCATTCGCTCTGTCCATGCAGTGCATACATCTGTGCATGTATCTTTTGCACTATCCTGATTATTAGCTTCAGATACGCTCCTAGCAGAAGAATTTCTATGTTAAGGAGCAAGCATATTTTAAATATTGGTACATTTTTCTACAGGGCCCAAACCAAGGTGCAAACTTGAACTTACCTTGTTTACCTGTGTGCTCCTTGCTATCAGTGAGAGAAAGGCTTCCAGTATAGCTTTGGCTATTTTAAATGACAGAGATGGCAAAATAGTCTGAATTTTAATTTGTGGAATATTCACTTTGAATATCCAATATGAGTAGGCAGAAGGGAGTGTGGTGCTGTGCCAATGCTATTGGTCACAGGAGCCATTGTGGGAATACACTCAGGGCTCCTAGTGCCTGGTCCTGGTATACTTCTGGGTGAAGGTTGCCACAACAATGCCACACAGAATCGTTTTGACACATACATTAATGGGAAAATGGTAAAGAAAATATTGATAGGCTAATTCCCAGTGATCACTATAAAAGTAATTACAATGTGTTTCAAACTGAGTCTTTCTTATAGTAGGAAAAATGTGCATCTATACCTTGGTATCCAGGACTACCGGGCTCACCCTTCGGACCAGATGGACCACGCTGACTGGCAGGGTCACCTTTTCTTCCTGTGAGTGATACAATACCAAGAGCATTTGTTAGAAAAATATTGTTTGGCTTCATATAAGTAACTTTCATGGTATTTGTCTTCATAATCTCGCTTCAGGTTTTCCTGGGGACTTTTTAAAAACTATGTTTGATCCTAATGAAGAACAATAGAAATATAAATGGAAGATGTGATTTATGATTTTTAAAAGACTGACACCATGTGTATGAGTATTTGGCCTGCATGTGTGTCTGTGTGTGTGTGTGTGTGTGTGTGTGTGTGTGTGTGTGTGTGTGT
>LOJH01026652.1:8290-18325 GCA_001685095.1 Ellobius talpinus
ACTCACAGAGATCCTCCTGCCTCTGCTTCCCAAGTGCTGGGATTAAAGTCGTGCGCCACCACCGCCTGGCTATATTTTTTTCTTAATAAAAGTATTCAGTCCTAATAGCCATGATCTTTTTGTTTTCACTTGCATTTTTTATAATACTTTAAAACTTGTTTGCATACATATGTGGGGAGAGGGGTATGCTGCAGGCCAGTGAGCTTATTGGAGTTAGTTCTCTTCCACTTTGTGAGTCTGGAGGGTTGACCTCAGGTCCTCGGGCTTGCTGGCAAGTGACTTTACCTATTGAGAAAGGTCGATTTTTAAGGTGCTTATTTTGAAAATGTGCCAAAAAGCGGTTTTTGTCCTGTTTTAGCTTTTGTGTGTACCGGGTGTATATGTGTGGGATCCCAGACCTGACTTTTCAGGTGATTTCTTTAGTCACTTGACAGACAACTTATTGACTGAAGTGGGATATCTCAATTGAACCCAGAACTTGCTACTTAGGTTATTTAAGCTACCTACCTTGCTCTGGGGATTCCACGTGTCTCCTTTCTTCCTACTGCTGGAATTATGTCCAGGCTACCATGCCAATCACCTAGAACAAGGGTTCTGGATATTTGAACTCTAATCCTCGCATTTATGTAGTTAGTACTTACCTTGCTGAGTCATCTCCCCAATCGTGAAATATGTTTATTAAATATCAAATCTAGTGATTAAACAGATATCTCTTTAAATTAGCTAAGTATCATAAAAAAGTACTTACTTCCACAATCAACTCTTAGAGTTGAAAGGTGCTTTTCAGGCTTATGAAGTCTTTGTGTACTTCTCATTCGTTTATGTAAGAGTTTGAGTTTCTTGTTAGAGTCATTTTTGCTAGAGTATTCCTCGAATTGAGGTACAGTTTGTCTGTAAATTCTTCAGTTTTATTCTCTGTCCTAAAAGAATCATTACATTTGCATTTCAAATATATAACAAGTATTTCGTCTACCATTTCCTCTTACATCTTTGGAATGTGTATATTTACATTGTACTTATGTATAAGGTAAACTACATTCATCCTTTCCCTTTGTTTTTTTCAGTTCTTCCCTTAAGCAACTCTCCTATAATTCCTTCTACTTTTTAATCCTTTCTTGCCGAGGAAGTAGCTGAATATAACTTTTATTTCAATATTACTTTCTAAATTTAGTAGTAATATGTAGAAGTGATTTATTATTTGGGAAGGATAACTTAAGAGCAATTTAATTTTTCAGAACTTTTGAGCATGCTGTTCTAGCTGCAGGAACAGATTTCCGATCTGATAAACTATGGGAAATGTATATAAACTGGGAAAATGAACAGGGAAATCTGAGAGAAGTTACAGCTGTATACGACCGCATTCTTGGTATCCCAACGCAGTTGTACAGTCATCATTTTCAGAGGTATGGTGAAAGATCTATTCTTTGAAATATCTTTGGTTATTTAGGTGATCAGTTCAAAATATTGAGCATGATAGTTTATTTTGAAATGCTATATAGGATCTTATTAGATGAAACCAATTTTTTAGAGACATTTTTCCCTGTATTTTATGAAATGTTTAATAATTTACTAGTTTTATATGGAAAGCTTTTGTTGTCTATTTTATATCCAAGGTACTTTAGAGCAGTAAAGAAATGAGAAAACAAGTTTAATAAATGATTATTTGTAATATTAAATTTATATGGTGCTTGACAAATATTAAGTGCTTATTTTTTGTATTATTTAATTTTTTGAGATGCTGTGTTGCTATGTTTCCCATGCTGGCCTAGAGTCTTTAATCTTCTTACTCAGCATTCCAAGATCTGAAATTATAGACATACCTTACTGTGTTTGGATGCTTCTTTTCTTTTCTTTTTTTTTTTTGCAACTTAATGATTTACAAAATGTACATTCCTGATGTTCAAAAACATATCCAGAACAGTAAAGATTATAGTTTAAGTGTTCATGTCTTTCTGTCTCTGTTCAAATTATTAAATATTATTCTATTTAAATTTTACACCCTGTTTTGGTTATAAGTCATACAAATAACTATAACTTTTCAGAGTTGTAATTATTAAAAATTCTGTGTACTGTAGTTTGGTTTTTCTTTTCTTTTGACATGGGGTCTTGCTTAGGTAGCTCTAGCTGTCCTAGAACTTAACTGTGTGGCAGTGGTATGCCTTGATCTTGCCTTTCTTCCTCCCTCCTGTACTGCCTAAGTCCTATGGTTGTAGGTGTGTGCCACCATGCCCAGCTCCGTGTGTCTTTTCCTGCTGCAAGGTATTCCACTCATCAAAACCCAGAAAATGAAAAAGTATGAGATTGTATCTTTGCTGGTTTTTTTTTTTAAACTCCATAGTATGTGTGTGTGCTGTACTTTGAGTGGGATTGCTTTATCTCAGCTGGCCTTGAAGTTGATTCTCCTGTCTCACCTTCTAATTGCTGAAATTGCATCTGTATACTACCACACCCAGCTGTTTTGTAGATTTTTGTTAATTGTTACAGGTAATGTTGTATATTGAAAATTTTACAAGTAATGTAGTGAGATATTTGTAAGCTACTATGGATATATCTGCTAAAAATAGAAGTTACATGTACTTGTGTTGGAAATAGGAACTAGGAAGAAAAATATAAATAGAAACATTGTAGGTCAGTTTCCTGTCTCTATTATTGATGAGCTAAAATAGGTAGACAGGTTTCTAGGATGTAATGAGCTAGGCACACACTTGCTGAAATAAATTATTGACACAAGACTTGGTATTTGGCAATGCTTATTAAATATTCATGTTGTGCAAATGAAGGCCAAAGACAAGGCTTTTTTATAGACCAATTCTTACTTGTCTAAAATGTGACATTTATGTTTATAAGACCTTTATTAAGGAAATGCTAGCTTTCTGTTGTTGGAACAGTTGGTTTTTAAATTAAAAATTTTTTGAGAGTTTCATACATTGTATTTTAATCATTTATTCCCTAGCCCTCCCAGCGAGAAAGTTTTATTTGTCTGTTTTGATTTGTTTTTCTTTCTTAATATATAATCCATACATTCTTGGCATATGAAGTCATGCAGTGACTGGTCTGTGAAGTCCAGAAAAAGGCATCAGATCTTTTGGAATTGGAATTGGAGGTGGTTGTGAGCCAAATAGCATAGTTCTGGGGACTGAACTCTGATATTCTGTGACAATGGTATCTGCTGTTACCTAGTGAGCCCTCTTTCCAGCCCTCCAAATCTTTTTTAAAATGAGTGTCCTGCTAGTTCTATTTATTTTTTGTTTGTTTGTTTTTCGAAATGGTTTCTTTGTGTAACCCTGGCTATCCTGGAACTCATTCTTTATACCAGGCTGGACTTGAATTTACAGATCCACCTGCTTCTGCCTCCCAAGTGCTAGGTTTTTAAGCTTGAATATGTGTGACCTGGCAAGATGGCTCAACATATATACATAGGCTCTTACTACTAAGCCTGATGACCCGAGTTCAATCCTTAGTACCCACATTGTGGAAGGAAAACAGTGACTCTCAGTGTTGTTCCCTGACCTTCAGATTGATTCACTGCCCCCTCCCAAAATAAATGAATAATATTTTTGATTTTGTGTTTATTGTATGAATATTTTACCTACACATATGTATGTGTACCATGTCTGTTAGGTACCTGCAAGACGGTATCAGATCCCCTGGAACTTGAAAAGTAGACAATTATGAACTGCCGTGTGGGTGCTAGGAAATGAACTTGGGTCCTCTGCAAGACCAGCAAGTGTTCATAACTGCTGAGCCATCTTTCCAGCCCAGTAAATTTTTGTTTGGTTGGTTGATTTTGTTTAGCTTTTTCATGAGATAAGGTCTCACTGTGTAGGCCTGGCTGGCCTGGATCTCGATCTGTAGACTAGACTAACTTTGAACTCACAGAGATCTACCTGCTTCTGCCTTCCAAGGACTGGGATTAAAGATATACACCTACCACCCTCAGAAAAATTGGTGCTTTTAAATTAATTATTTGCATATTGGTGGGAAAATATCTATGTGCTTGTCAGAGTTTAAAAGGCCGAAGTCCTGTGTTTTTCTGTCTTTTAGAAATGATTTTTATTTTATGTGGTATTTTGCCTGCATGTATGTCTATGTACCGCATAGGTTCCTGATGCCTATGGAATTGGAAGTAGAATTAGGATGTTGGGAGTTGAACCTGGGTCCTTTGGAAGAGCAAGCAGCCAGAGTTCCCCAGCCCTCCTGTGTTTTTCTTGATCACTTTTTACCTTACTCTTTGAGTCAGGGTCTCACTGATTTCGAGATCATCTGTTGGCTAGGCTAGCAGGCCAGCAAGCCCTGGGGAATCCTTCTGCCTTCCCAGTATTGGAATGCTTCTGCCTTTGCAGTGCTGGGATTAAAAAGGCTATGTCAGGACCACATTCTACTTATGTCCCCCCCTTTTTTTTTAAACATTTTTAGTAACTTTGAAGGAAGGGAGTTACATGATTTGAGGTTGAAAGATACCTTCATTTAGGTGAAAAGTTAGGTCAAAAAGTGTTTAGAAAATGGAGTAATAGAATCTATTATCCCATGGAATGTGATTGATAAGCTAACTGGGAAAGACTGGAAGATAGCATGTGGTGATGGGGAGAGGGAGATCATTTCGTGAAGAGCTTCAGGTGTTTAGTGAGCTCTGGGCAGACTGGGAGGCATCATGAGACATGCCTTTAGCCCCAGTACTGGGAAAGTAGAGAAAGGCAAATCATAAGAGTTCCAAGCCAGCCAGGGCTGTAGAATAAGACCTTGCCTCAAAAAAAAAAAAAACAAAAACAAAAATACCCCCCAAAACAAAAGCCAATAAATAAATAAATATCGTACAGGAGATTCCATATTAAAATCAAGATGGAAGATACTTTAGTTCTTTGGTGGTTCCAGTTAAAATTTGGGGGGTGTATGTCATAGTCTGTTTAGATAAAGTAGTGAAATGACAGTTTATTGAAAATGTGTTAACTGGATGTGATGGTACAAGGCCTATATCCGTGATGGAAGTACAAAGATTTTAGGCCAGCGTCAGCTAGTGAGTTTATCAAAAGACAAAGTTTAAGTTTTTATACATTAGTTTGAAACTAATTTACATTCGTATGTAAAAATGTATTTTCTTTTTCTATAGACTGTTGGCAATTGGATATAGTAATCTGCAATTTTAAAGTTTTGGACTTGTGTTACAGTTTTTTGTTTATTTTTTTGTTTTTGTATTTTGTTTTTTTCAAGACAGGGTTTTTCTGTGTGTAGCTCTGGCTGTCCTGGAACTTCCTCTGTTGACCTGGCTGGCCTCGGACTCACAGAAATCCATCTGTCTCTGCCTCCCAAGTGCTGGGATTAGAGATGTGCACCACTACTGTCCGGCTATAGTTTTTTGAGTTTTATTGATACAGTAATCACTTCATGCTCTGTTAATGACTTGAGCGAGAAAATACATAAAAATATGAGACTAAAATAGAATTCTTGGGAACATAGCTTTAATGCAGGTATTAATGGGGACCTGAGAGATAACACAGAAATCAGAAAGTGGCTTGGATGAAAACTAAGAAAGTGGTACATCAGAAACCAAGCTGTGACAAAAATTCTAAAATTAGAAGTCATGGTTAGCAGCCTCAGATGTTGAAGATAGAAGGTGTACTGGAGAGCAAATATCCACTTAATTTTGCATGTATGGTAACTGGTGGCCTTAATGAAACCAGTGTCGTTAAGTTGTTAAACAGAAATATATGGAGGAATAATTGGTAGGATGATAATGCAAACATTTCATGATCACTTTACAATTTTAATGTGCATTGGCTGTAGTTATTTAAATTTACAGAGAAAAATCAAATGATCACAGAGAACACTAGCGTTGAAATTTGTGTATCTGTTCTCTACATTCCACAGCAAAGACAGAGTGGAAGCTAAAGATGTGTGTGTGTCTCATATCAAGTGGTAGGATTTTAATACAGAATAAGAGAAATGTTAGGATATTTTGGTTTGTTTCTCTGTTTATTTGAGGGAGTAATATGTAGGGAGTACCTGACATGTGGTTTTAAATTCTTCCTGTAGGTTTAAAGAACATGTACAGAATAACTTGCCTAGAGATCTTTTAACTGGTGAACAGTTCATTCAGCTCAGAAGGGAATTAGCTTCTGTAAATGGACACAGTGGTGATGATGGACCTCCTGGTGATGACCTTCCATCAGGAATTGAAGACATCACTGATCCAGCAAAGGTAACTTTTAAATCATGTTCAGTGCATGTGAAACTAGGTAGCATATGTGGAAAGGTGGGAAGTTCTGGGCATTTCGGTCAATTTAAGTATGCATTTAAAGGACATAGTCTTACCATGAGACAAATGGAAGTAATTTAGAAAAATATTTTACTTTAATTGTAATCTACTATTCTTTTTAAGAATACATGAAAAATTGGCTTTTTGAAGTACTTTTATAAATCATTTAAAGCTGGGTGTGGTGGCAGTTGTGAGGCAGAGTCAGGTGGATCTAGGACAGTCTGGTCTCTAAATGAGTTCTAGGATAGCCAGGATTATATGTACAGAAACCCTGTCTCAAAAACCAAAGCAAACAAAGATTATATTTAAGATAGTAACATCTAACAATTAAAAACTCCCCACTGAAGACTGAAATTTCTATAGAAGATACTTAAATGTGTGCTTTTGAGAATATTCATTATGTAACTTACAAGAGTAATTTTGTTTTTTTTCCTAAGCTAATTACTGAAATAGAAAACATGAGACATAGAATCATTGAAATTCATCAAGAAATGTTTAATTACAACGAGCATGAAGTTAGTAAGAGGTGGACATTTGAAGAAGGTGTAAGTGTTTTGTTTCATTAGTTTTCAAAAATTAAAAAGATTTCTTCTTATAGCAGTGAAATGCTTTTAAATTTTTGTATAAATAATAACTCAAGGTGTGCATCTCGATTGTATTTAACATTTTCCATGATCAGTATTAAAATCTTACTGCATTCAGATTTCAAATGCAAGATTCCTGATGAAAATGTGAATACTTTTAAAAATCAGCTTTATTGAGTTATACCTTATGGACAACAAAGCAGCTGTTCTAAGAGCAGGGGATTAGGCTCAGTTTGTAGACTGCTTGCCCAACATGCGTGAGTCTCCGGGCTTGATCCTAGCACCACATTCAAACCAGGTTTGGTGCCAAATCTTATAACTCAGCACTTGAAAGCTAGAGATAAAAGGTTCAGAAATTAAAGTCATCTTCAGTTATCTAGTAAGTTTTGTGCCAGCCTGCACTACATCAAACCCCATCTCAAAAATTAAAAATAAAATACACCCATCCACTTTAGGTGAATAATTTCTTTTCTTAAAAATTAAATTCTGCCTGCTTTTGTAAGGTATATGTCACATGTCAAACAGTTGGACTGTTGGAAGTACGCAGGTTATTAGATCGTTGGTGTGTACCATCAGCATAGTCAACTTGATTATATTTTTCTCACCTTTCCTCTTTAGTTCTTCGTACCCTACTTAGCAATGTGCAGCTTAGCTGCTTAGCCCTAGGCTTAAGGTTAATGTAGCTTTATTTTTGTAAATTACCTATCATGGCCTAGCCTATGAATGGAGTTATATATCTATTGTGCTGTGTCTGGCTGTAAAATAGTTTTGATAAATATACAATATAGTTTACCTTAGTAATCAAAATAATGATTCCTTTACCTTAAATGGTCTTAAATGGGGAGGGAAGAAGGGGAGTGGGAAAAATGTATACCTCAATTAAAAACAATAAATAAAAGAAAAAAATGGTCTCTTTGTCCACTCTCATTCCTGTCCTTATATAACTATGTTAAAATGGTTTGATTTAAAAATATGTAATAAAAAACAAAATTCTCTTTACAGAAAATTTTCAGTATTATAAAAATGACTAAATGGGACTGGTGTGATGTCTCATTGGTTAAGAGTGCTTGCTGCTCTTGTAGAGGATCAAGTTTGGTTCTTGGAAAATTTGTTCTTTACCATTGTCAAACTCATGGAGGTTGAATAATTTTAATTAAAATATTTAATCCCAGGTATAGTGGCATAAGCCTTTAATGCCAGCAGTAGGAGACAGAGGCAAGCAGATCTCTGGGAGTTTCAGGCTAGCCTGGTCTTCAGAGACCCTGTATCATCCCCCTCCACCCTGAAAAATTAGTAATGAATTTAAAATTTTTTCCTTGTATTTGAAATTATTTATATCATTGTATTTAAAATATTTTGTTTTGACTTTTATTACCATACATTAATTTTTTTCTTGCAGATTAAAAGACCTTATTTTCATGTGAAACCATTGGAAAAGGCCCAACTGAAAAACTGGAAAGAATACTTAGAATTTGAAATTGAAAATGGGACTCATGAAAGAGTTGTGGTTCTCTTTGAAAGATGTGTCATATCTTGTGCCCTCTATGAGGAGTTTTGGATTAAGGTAAGAAAATGATATAGTGTTTAACTTGAATATATTATAAACATTGATCTAGTGACTAACCTTTTTTGTACTTCTGTTGAATGTTGTTCATATAACTATATCTGTTGCATTAGGAGATGGTCTGCTTGCAACCAGATTTGACTGCTGCATTTGCCAACCTCGTTGCCTCTCTTCGTCCTTCCTTACAGAAACTAGTCTAGTGGTTCAATAAAGGTGCTGAATGGGTTTACAAATAGAATTTTATCGTTCTGTCACATATTTAATCATGTGTTCAACTGTAAATTATTCAGTATTTCCTCTTTTCTGTATGTAGTATGCCAAGTACATGGAAAACCATAGCATTGAAGGAGTGAGGCACGTCTTCAGCAGAGCTTGTACTGTTCACCTTCCAAAGAAACCCATGGCACATATGCTTTGGGCAGCTTTTGAGGAGCAGCAGGGTAAGAAGGAGAATGTTCGGTTAACTTATGTATTTATATGTGAATGGGTGTTTTTTCCTTCATGCATATCTTTGCTTAAATGTTTGCAGAGACCAGAAGAGGGTATAGGATCCTCTAGGAGTACACTTAACATATTGTTTTGAGTACTGAGAAGTAAACCTGGGTCCTCTGCAACAGCAGCCAATGCTCCT
Source organism: Ellobius talpinus (assembly GCA_001685095.1). Classification (NCBI taxonomy): domain Eukaryota; kingdom Metazoa; phylum Chordata; class Mammalia; order Rodentia; family Cricetidae; genus Ellobius; species Ellobius talpinus. The sequence goes on from LOJH01026652.1 coordinate 17,323, forward strand.
AACTGCTGAATCTTATCTCCAGCCTAGCCCTCAATGATATTTTAGTACTTTATCAGTATGGAATTCAAGGAATTGAGTACTGAGGAATGTATAAAGAAGAATTGGATTAATTACTTCTGTAAAACTATGTTGTTTTTTTTTTTAACAATTCTATCTTGCCATATCCTAAGATCAGCCATAGACAGTACAAAATAAGTAAGCATGGGTACTTAAAACCTCCCTAACCCCCCAAATAGAGAGCTAGATGTAGCCTGTTGACTAACACTTTTTAGTTTTGGTATCAAGTCTATTTCAGAAATTTAAACAAAAGTGATGTAAAGTCATTTTAGAAATAAAAAAATTATAAATAATTACTGTTTTAGGGAACATTAATGAAGCCAGGACTATCTTGAGAACGTTTGAAGAATGTGTTCTAGGATTGGCAATGGTTCGATTGAGAAGAGTAAGTTTAGAACGACGGCATGGAAATATGGAAGAAGCTGAACATTTGCTTCAAGATGCTATAAAGAATGCCAAATCAAATAATGAGTCATCATTTTATGCTATTAAACTAGCCCGACATCTTTTCAAAATACAAAAAAATCTTCCAAAATCAAGAAAGGTACTTTTGGAAGCAATCGAAAGAGATAAGGTATGTGTATTTTAAATATCATCCATAAAAAGCTAGTACGTTTTCACTTTGGCAACCGTGATGAATGATTTGGTCTATACAGTAATATATTTTATTACTAAATGAGGACAACAGTCCCTCTAAACTGATGTTGCCATCTTTAACATTTTTCTCTAATTACTTTGAATTTAAAGCTTGAGAAAATTATTACTAAGTTAAAATTATAAATATTTTGGTCTTTGTAATTAACTTTAGAAAATTTAGAAACTTAAGATTGTTAAATAGGATAAAGAGCCTGGAGGAAGACTTTAGGAACAAAAGCATAACTTTATTAAACAAACACTATAGCGTGACTTTCCTTTTCAGAAGTTACTTTTAATGAGGCGGTGGTAG
>LOJH01026653.1:0-18324 GCA_001685095.1 Ellobius talpinus
CAATAAAGATATATTTCTTTAGAAAATGAGAATCTGTCATGTTTGTGTTAATCTGTATTTTAGTGATCCCTTTAAAGGTACTGTTTATTGTTCATCAATAAATTATTACTCCACAATATACTGGTTTCTGTAGGACTCTTGAACTTTGTCATAAATTTCACCTACAATTCCAAATGAATCACATATCTCCTCAAAATTTACACCATTGGGAAGTCTATGAGGAGCAGTAAAGAAAACAGCTTTTTGCAAAACCATGTTAGAATCCTCCAAAGAAGCAAGCACATGTAGTAGAATTCCTGAAGCAAGAAGTGCACCCAAGGTTCAGAGAGAAATGGGAAAATAAGTATTTCCCTGGAGACATCCCTGTTTCTAAGCTCGACTTCTAGCAAGCCTCTGGTTTGCCAGGAAGAGTCTAGACCTTGTGCTTGCACTCATAGAGGAAGGAATGGTGGCCCTTTAACTTTAAGATTCACATTAGTCTTCCTTTCCAATCCTATGAAAAAGCTTCGTGTCTTGTTTGTGTAAAATAACTGCTTCTCTTAGATGTATCATATTTTCAACTAAAATAAATATTCTTCTAGTAGATCACCCAGTTTTCAGAAGAAGATTTTTAATGTGGCCAATAACAGATGATATAATTTTTATGTATTGAGAAAAATCAATTGTAACTGTCAGAGCAAGAACAATCTTTATATTTTATATATAAAATAATAAAGTAGGAGATGAAGACATACAAAGACTATTACAATCATGCCACAAGTAAAAATGTCACAAGTAACCTCACTGCTGAAAACAAATGTCTTTCAGAGTTGACTAAATGTGAAAGAATTGTCAAAAAGAGAATTCACTAGGGAACAAAATACCAGCCCCTTGTGTGTAAGGAGTTTGGGTGGGTTTCAGCCACAACAGGACAAAGAAACACAGACAGCACAAGATCCTGCTGGGCAGCCACAGGACTGCTGGACTGTGGGGCACACCCCCTCACCTGCTACACAAGGTCTACAGTCTACATAAATTAGAGATTGGCACAAACTTTTCCATTTTTAACCAATCTAGATGTCACCCCATTTGGATAAAGCACTCAAGTTAGAGTTGAATACAAGAACACTTTAGGAAGTGAGGATCTACAATATTTGTGTTGGTTATTACTTTAATGATCAGTCTTAAGGCAGATGTTGCTGCAAAGTATTAAATCACTACTGTACAAGGTGCTGGTGTCTATGGGACTCTAAGCTTTACCAGAGATTTCATCCAAAGCCTAAGATATTATCCAAGATTTTTTCCATCTTAAAAAGACAGACTTGTCTCTAGTTCTCCAGGGCACTGCAGAAGTAACAGGGATCTATAGAAGACTCATGCATAAATGTTGGCCCTCCAGTCTCCCTTCAAATATGGCATATTGGATCTGGATCAACAGAAACCATTAGCTGCCAAAAAGATGATTCTCCTTTTAGTCCAAAGTCTGGTCCAACCCACAAATCACAGACACATTGAAAGACTGACAGTCCCACGGAGGCGTTCCTTTCTTTAAATTGTGGTAAGTGCACACGTTAAAGGATGCACTGCTTTAGTGTGTGCAGCTCTGAAGTGCACACTTCAGTGGATGCAGCATGCTCACTAAGCTGTGCAACTATCACCACTCTCTAGATCCATAACATTTTATTCACTAAAAAAGCCCATTCTAGTCACTCCCAGAACCACTTGTCACAAACTCCTGTAAGAGCCACTTCAGTCTGGATTTGTCAGTTCTGACATTTCCTATAAATAGAAACATATATATGTGGGGTTTTGAGTCTGGCTTTCTTCACGCAGCATGTTTCAGAGATCACTGACAAGCATTTATCTGTAATTCTCACAACATAGTTTCTATCTGTAATTCATTCCTTTTGTGTTAATGGCATGGATACACATTTTGCTCATCAATTCATCAGCTATTAGGTATCACTTGATACATTATTTCTGCCTATAATTCTTCTTATCATACATTTTTACAAAAAACTGATTATTTACTCACCCATTTCAGAGCCAAAATTACCCCATTTTCAGCAAACTTTTGCCTAAGAGAGGATAGCCAGTATTTTTTTTAATTTTTAATTCACAGGAACAAAGTCTTGCAAAGACTTTATAGACACAACAATCCTCAGTACACATAAAATTCATATGTTCTCTTTGACTGTGGTTTGAAATCCAAAATCGGTGATGACCCAAATTAACAAAGGCAATACAACAAAGCCCTGCTTGTTCTCCAGCTGTACGATTCCATCCCCCTGTCCTTGAAAATCATTGATCTGAAGCAGTTCCCATGGCTGGGAACTACAGCGGTGATTCACTGTCAAAGTTATAATTAGACTTTTCTATTGTCACACATTCATTGAGGATTTCTACCTTAACCCTGTCCAGCACTGGCTGGTATAACGCAGAAGAACCATCATTCTAAGAGTTTCAAGCATATGGTGCCTCAGTCATTTTATCTATAAAACAAGAAGGTTGAAACAAGGTATTTTCCCAACTTTAAACCCCTTTTAATCCCTACCCCATGGATGCATTGAGAGCTCCCTCAAAGTACCAGAGTACTCTGTGAATATGGCCATTCTTTGGAAGTACTGCACACCTGTGGAAAAAAATGATTATTGTCCAAAAATAGGTCCTCACACTATAGGTTCATCTTTTGAAGTCATGAAAATAGTCCAGTTCAGCTACAAGTTTTTAAGGTTTACAGTATAAAATACATTTGTCCATATTAACTCTTAAATGATGTCTTTTAAAAGTATTAGAAGGGCAATGTACAGGGAAGTCAGAGGCTAGCACATGGCAGACTGACTCTCCTTATGCCTTGTGGCTTCTGGGGAATGAACTCAGGTTTGCAGCTAGCACCTACCCACCAAGATGCCTCCCCCATTTCTCTCCACTGATACTAACTGAAATAGTATTACTTAGTGAATGTCATTTTAACTTGCCTTATGCACAGAGAAGGAGCCACTCACAAGAACATACAATGTACTCCTAGAGAAATGTCTGCATTTTTCCTCAGGAGGTCTCAGAAATGAGGACTGATCCAGACCCATTCTAGCGGGTCAGGCCTTGATGTTTTCTGAATGGATGGATGTTCCGACAGTGGTCAGGAAAGGACTAGTGATTAAGTCCTCTCCAAAGGAGGATTCCTTCCCTCAGTTGCTAAATCGCTACCCCAAGCAGCTTGACAACATGTGATTTCCATTCCCTTAAAAAAGAAACTCTCCTGTCACACACACCCCTTGTTAAGTAATCAAAGGACTCATGAACTTTTATCTGATCTTGTTGGGTCCTTTGGCTTCTAAGATGTGCTCAAGGCTACATACAGTGTATTGAGCAAGGTACCTGTACCCAGAGTGAAGTCTTAAGACTTAAGAGTTTTCCATAGCCATACTCCAAGTCTTAATATCGCCAGGCAATCCATTTCCTCCCAAGCTCTTCCATAGACAGTCGAATGCATCACCAGCCAACCTTGCTACTTACATGATCTACGGTCACAGCCACTGTCACACGGTCAAGACAAAATCATACGTATCCATACTGTAAAGTTATTTACTATCTTGAGTTGTAGCAAATTTGTTTGCTTTAACTCCAAAGAGATATAAGTGCTTTATGTACAATACCCTCAACACATTGAAACGCCAGGAGTTGATTCTACATGAAAGGACAGCCATTTCCTAAAGAAATGGAAGCATGTCTGTAAAGCTCACAATGGAATGCTCTGCAGGTGGGGACTCTTAGAGTCAGAGTGGAGACAATGCACTGGGTCTAGTGCTGGTCAAGAAACTGGATGAAAAGGCTTACAGAGCCCATGCTGCCTCAAGAGTAATAGGAGAATTAGTATAAAGGATACTGACATTCATAAGTTACTACTGAGAAATACGCACATCACAGAAAGGCTGTTCCTTTGGAGGCCTGGAAAAGGACATGTGAACCTTTCAGCCATCAGTGATGCCCCAAACTCGCCTCATGTGTTTGAAAAAGAGGAAAAGAAAAGACAAGCTTGGGTAACGGTGCTTGCTGCCAAGTGTTATGACTTGAGTTCAATCCCCAAGACTCACAAGATGAAAGCAAAGAATTGACCCTGCAAATTGGCCTGACTTACACACACACACGCACACGCACACACACAGACACACACACAGTCTAATTTTTTAGTTTAAAGAAAATATTTTAAAATAATTATTTACTAAGATGTAGGACACCCCCTAGAAAGCACCCTTAATATGTCACCTCACTCTGGGAGAAAGATGTTTTAATGAATCTAAATGATGCACTAGAAAGATTAATTATCTAAGACCACTGAGCATCATCCCACTAGTTCATTGTTTTGAAACGGCTTCTTGATGACTCTGTCTCCATGAATTCGAGCAGTTGCGTATGTTTTAAAGAGCTCTGTGTGCTGCTAACTTTCTAGTGCTCCTTTTAAAATACAGAGTAGCTGCTGCTCTGCTCACACATTATGCACAAGCAGCCCACGAGAGACAAAGCCCTCCATTAACGTGTTGAATTATTTTTAACACACATACTTCCGTCCCAAATCAACATCCCTGAATGATGGCATGTGTCCATGTCCCCAGCTCGGGGGGAGCACCTGCGAACTACAAACCCAAACTGTCACACATCTGCTCTCAAAATGGCCAGCCTTGTTTCATCTGGCCCACAGACTAAAATATCAAGACTGTTGAACAGAAACTAGGCAAAAGTGAGCTGCCTCCTGCATGCAGTCAACGCAGAGGTCTGGTTAAGCCGTTTATATTGTAAGCACATGTGCATGCTAACTCAGCACAGACTCTCTTAATAAGCCAGATCTGGAGTATAAATGCAATAGAATTTTAAAGACCCAAATGCAATGCTCAATTCCTTTCTAAAAAACCTTCCCATAGAAACTCAGTTTCTGAAGGATTAGCATTATCTTCAAATATATGCATAGAACACAAACAAATGATTGAGTAAATTCGTGTGTCTCCAAATTCTTTGTTTCCTTTAAAAACCGTATTCCATGGTTTTGTATTTTAATGTTTAGACTATGTTTCATGTTGTAAAATACTTGATTAAGCCAGGTGTCTCAGTTTTCATCGTCCATAAGCATATCCTGACTCAAAAACTACACAACATGGAAGTGGTTTCAGAGACTGTCTCAGATAGCACACGTGAGGAAGGAAGCAAGACAATGAAGAGAGATATCTTGAGCCAACAAGGGAGCACACTGTGGACAACTTGAGCTCAGTTCTGGAATCTACCCCAAACAAAATTCTGGGAAACTCACTTTGGAAGTGTTCCATGAGAGACCAAATAGACTGGGGCATCACCTACCAGTATATACACACGAACACCTGCCTGCAAGTGAGTGAACACTCTGGTGCTGGAAGCAATCTTTGGGCAGATGGGAAAGACTCCTTTATATGGAGCACTACCAGAAAGTTACAAACATCTATCCTGGCTCCCAGTAAACTTCCATGGTATGGATGGGGTGGGGCACTGACATCTCAAGGTGAGTTTCAGGCCAGATGACTCTGGCAACCACAGTCTGTGTCACTGTGTCACTCCTTGGCAGTCTTCTGTCATCACATAAATAAACTTTTCTTCTCCACAGGTGTCAGCTAGCAAATTATGCTCATGCCGTATGGCCCTGAATCAGGCAGAAAGACATCTAAGTAGAAAGTGTGTGCCTCATGGTTGACATGACATCGGTCTCACCCTGACGTCATTCGACACCAGACTGTGGAGTGTTATATAAAATGGGGTGCTCTTGGGTGTCAACTCCAGAGGATCTAACAAAGCTGAAGTATCGAGAGCCCTTCCCAAGACCTTGGAAAGGCCCCTAGCTGTGTCCACCTGATCATATACTCATGGGAAATTTGCAGAAGTAACGTGCTTCAGCTGATTTGTAAGGTAGTACCTGTGTTTTAGATTCACGGTCACCTTTTCTCTCATCTCACACGGCACCTGAACTTCACAAGCAGTTTTTGGACACAGTTGAAGCAGGAAGCGTTTATATGGTCAACAGACATTACAGTATATACAAAATAGAGTTCCTATCTGGGTACAAATAGTTCCTAAAATATTTATACCACCCTCAGTAGAGGAAGGGGGGAAGAGAACAGGAAAGGGGGGGTAAGAAAGAGGACAGGAGAGGGATAAAAATTTGTCAGAGCCAAAAACTAATCCATGGAAAGTTCTTCCAGTCCCTAGAGATATGAAGTAGTAAGCAGAAGATATTATTCTTAATGCATACTCATGATACACTTTATGCTGTATGCACAATTATTAATGTACCATATCATGAAAATACTTTCATGTCTCTATAAGATCCCTAGAAACTATTCTGACAATGAGGAATTAACTGTGCCTAAAAAATATCTTCAGATAATACCAAAAGCCAACGTTTACTGAAGGAAGTGATGAATTCCTTTTTTGCTGTTTTTTATTTGTTTGTTTGCTTGCTTGCTTGTTCAAGACAGGGTTTTTCTATGTAACAGCCCTAGCTGTTCTGGAACTTGCTCTATAGAGCAGGCTGGCCTCTAACTCACAGAGATCTGCCTGCCTCTGCCTCCCGAGTGCTGGGAATAAAGGCATGTGCCACCACCGCCCAGTGAAATGAGTTTTTAGAAAACAAGCAAGGACTAGATTCTTGAGTTAACCAAGAGCAAAATTTGATGGAGTGGCCAAAGAGAATGGACCAGCCGGGAAAGTGCTTGCTACACAAATGTTAGGACCTAAGTTCGATCCTCCAGCACTCATGTAAAAAGTAGGTTATGCCTGCAATCCCAGCGCCGGGGACACAGAGGAGAAATCTGGGATTTGCTGGCTAGTCAGTCAGTCTAGTCAAATTGGTGAGCCCCAGGTTGCCACAAAAGACCCTACCTCAAAAACCAAAGTAGATAGCTCGTAGATAGCTCTTGAGAAATAACACTCAAGAATGACTTTTGGCCTCCAGATACACACACGCGCACACACACACAAACACACATACACACATGAACACACACAATAGAGAGGAATGAATCATGTAAAAGAGACTGTGAACAGTTTTAAAAATATTTTCAGAGGGGAGAATCCTGGTGCTAGGGAAACCACAAGGATGACCCCAGCTAAGATTCCTAGCAATAGTGGAGAGCAATAGACCTTCCCCTCTAATTAGATTGGTGAATCCCCAACTGACATCATACAGTTTCCATACAATAACTGATGGAACCAGATACAGAGATCCACAGCCAAGCACCAGGCCAAGCTCGGAGAATTCAGTCAAAGAAAGAGATGAGGGATTATATAAACAAAGGAGGTCAAGATCATGATGAGGAAATCTATAGACAGCTGAATCAAGCTCATGGGAACTCATGAACTCTAGACTGACAGCTGTGGAGACTGCATGGGACTGAACTAAGTCCTCTGCATATAGGAGACAATTGTGTAGCTTGAGGAGCCCCTGGCAGTGGGACCAGGATCTGTCCCTGGTGCATGAGCTAGTTTTTGGAACCCATTCCCTATGGTGGGATGCCTTACTCTTCAGCCTTGATGGGGGGGGATTGGTCTTGCACAGACTTAATGTGCCAGGCTTTGTTGACTCCCCATGGGAGTGAGGTCTTGCCTTTTGGGAAGAGTGGATGGGGATGGACTGGGGGAGGTGAGGGGGAGCAGGAGGAGAGGTGGGAGAGAGAGCTGTGGTTGGAATGGAAAATGAATAATAACTAATAAATAAATTTATTTTCTGAGTATCATGCGTGCTGCATGAAATATATTATGACTGTACATTAGGAATCATGTTCTGCTCCACCCCACACATTAGTAGAACTGAACAGTGACACAAGACTGAGAACTGGCAGCAGTCACCACTACAAACCTCGCCATATCGAAGAGGATCATATGAATTCCTGTGCAAGAAAATTTATTGTGATCCAAACTCACAGATCTGACAAGACAGAAATTTGACAGAGGTATCTCAAATTAGGCAGTACCAAAAAAATGCATGGCCTAATAACTATTAATGAAGATAAAGAAACTTCTGTAAGTATTAATTTAAGAAAATCTCAATCATATGAGAAGCAAGACCTGAGCATCTTGCTATTCTCCCTATAAAAATGACATAAAACCGTTTGCAGAGAAACATGTTACACAAGAGTGCTCAGCAGTTAGCGAGGGGCAAGGAAGTGGTTTTGCAGACTTGGCGAATTTTGTTAATATTTGTCAGTTTTTAAAATCTGTAATTTCTAGTGATATCATTTATAATTTTAAATAAAAATTTACTCACTTCTAATTTTGTTACATTCATTCCCTCACAATGAGCCCCAACTATGTGCACACTTCGCTCAAAACTTGAGTGCATCCCTGGTAAAGACGGCACAAATCTGCCCTCCTGGCACACAACTGGGATTTTTGTGGGAACCATAGAATGATACTTTCTTCGTCCATTTTGTTGTTGCTGAAACAAGATACCTAATGCTGAACACTTTACAATGGAAAGGAATCTATTAGCTGGATGGTGGTGGGTTTGAACTCACAGAAATCTACCTGCCTCTGCCTCCCACTGGCTGGTTTCAGAGCAAGTTCTGGGACAGGCTCCAAAGTTACACAGAGAAACCTTGTCTCAGAAAACAAAGAGAAAGATAAAAGGAGAAAGAAAGGGGACCTCAACCTTCCTAATGCTGCGATCCTTTAATACAGTTTCTCATGTTGCGGTGACTCCCAACCATAAAATTATTTCATTGCTACTTCATAGATATAATTTTGCTACTGTTATGAATGGTACTGGAAATATCTGTCTTAAGGGATCCCTGAGTAAAGGTCGTTTGACCCCCAAAGGAGTTGTGACCCACAGGTTGAGACTCACTGTCTTAAAACTCATAATATTGGAAGTTGAACATCTAAGTTAGGTAGACCCATCGCTTCAGTCTCTGGTGACAGCATTCCAGCTATGCCCTAACATGGTTCATGCACCACATGGCATAAATGAGTGCAAGAGTGATGTGGAGGAGATCATATGGTCAGAGTGCTCTGGGATCAAGGCAGGGCCATGCTTTGTTCTCCTGTGAACTAATCGACTTCTTCAGGATTCCATGAGTCTAAATTCATCTCTTTATGAGGATAATTTTCCCCAAAAGACTCCTACTAGACTTGGCTTCTTAAGGTCTCAGTACCATTCAATACTTGCTATTATTTTTAATAACATTATTGTGAGGACTTTTAAATATTATTATTTTGAGGACCAAGCTTCCGTGTGAGTTTTGGAGAAGACAAACTGCTCTGAAACACAGAAGACACTTAACCTGGGTCTTAGAACATTTGAAGGAGCAGGAAAGGGTGCAGGAGAAGACCTTTTATTTTGGCCATGCCGCCTCTACTTAACAGCATTATTTAATCTTTTTGGCAGCAATTGTAGATTTAAATGTATTCAGCTTTAACTCAAATTCAGACATTTAAAATATATTTTAGGGGCTGAAGAGATAGATCAACAGGTAAGCACACTGGCTGCTCTACCAGAGGACCCAGGTTTAATTATCAGCACCCAAATCCACATGGCAGCTCACAATTGTCTGGATCTCCGGTCTTGTAGATGATGCCCTCTTCTGGTCTCCTCAGGCACCAGGCATGAAAATGATGCACGTATGTACACGTATCATGCAGGCAGATAAGAGTGTGTGTGTGTGTTGATATGTGGTTTTCTTAGAATGTCAACATTCTGTTCACTTGTGTTTTACCAATGATTGCTTCTTCCTTATATCTTTTAAGCAGCTGTTAATGAGAAAAGAAAGACTTCAGGGCTATCTATACTCTGATTGTATTCCACCTCTGGACCTTGCCTTATAGTACTAGCATCTTTTACTGATCAACCACTATGCATCTAAGCCTAGGCTAAGTACTGAGGGAAAAGACTAAAAGTGACATATAAGCTCTGCTCACAATAAACTGGAAATATACTTATATAATTAAAAAGAGTATCTCGAGTCCCACTTTTTCCATCATTTCCTGAGCACTTATTACCGACAGGAGCTTTCAGCTCCTCATTTCACACATCATTCTCACCTTGGGAAGTGGGATGATAGGCTCTGTTTTACTAGTGAAAAATCAGAGTCAATGATTAGGTTAGGGCCAAATATCAGACATGGTAGAACCAAAACTGGAAACAAGAACCAACTTAAACATTGACCAAGGCAGCTGAGGGCACCTAATCCAAGAACACAGAGAAAGCCCCTCTGTGCTCTTCAAGATGGTGGAATTGGGTTTCTTCAGGAAAAGACTGTTTTAGCAAGGGAGGCTTATGCAGAAATCAGAACACAAACACGGGGTAACAAGCACATAAATCTTGTGGTTTATAACTCTCAACCAAGGTCTTTGCCCCTATTGCTGACTCACGTGACAAATCTCACTCCAACCGGCTGTTTATTCCCCTTTGCTCATTATATTCTCTGTATTTCATTAACTGCACAGGCAGACACCATTCTTAGGGTTTTTCTTTTTTAAAAAACATATCATCTATTGTGGAGAGAGCATAATTATCAAATAATCTCAAAAATGAATATAATTTGCAAATTGCAGCTGTGGCAAGTACTAAAACATGGAATGAGCTATTACACAAGCCTGTAATGGGGAAACATCTGTCCATCTAGAGAGGCCTCCCTGGCAATGCGTCTCTTCTTAAAAATGAAAAAGTACTAAGCACATTTTTAAGGTTAATATTCAGAAAAGGATCTACATATACAAATACTTTTGGAAGGAAAGAATATGTTCTGGAATAAAATATAAGAAACTAGAACCCTGATGTGGCTAGCCCTAAAGGATAAAGCTTAAGAGCTAGGTGGAACCCACTGAAGTTCTAGCTTTACTCTCAAAGAAGTGGCAAAGGGAAGTAGAGCAGGTAGGAAATCCCACTGAGGATGAACATGGCAACTCAGTCGAGAGTGTTGGTTGAGAGCATGAGCAGACAGTTACAGGTTCAACATAGTTATGAGACAAAATCAAGGGCATGTTGCTGGAGAGTGTGGGAAGATGGGCATGTCAGGAATAAAAGGGTTTCTGGCTCCTATTGACAACTAGGCAGGCCACCATTTTCAAGCCAGGATAAAAGAAGGTCGTCTATGTGATCATGTTTGGAGCTGGCCATTGGAGCCTGGTGGCCCACCCATGAGTAGACAACAGAGATAATGTTGTCATCCCCCCCAAATCCACCAGCAGCCAACAGATCAGCAGAGAAGGGGAGGGCTCTGCCAACAAATCCATGTTTGACAGACAAGCCCAGTCTTGCACGGGCTCAGCAAATCCCTAATCAACACCACTTACTCATTCCCTAAACATCCAAATGTCCACTGTTGCCACAGACTACTCAGAGATGCCACACACAGGGAGGGCAGAAGCAAGGAGGGCTGTATGTCTACTCTTTGCTAAATTAATTTTAGCTAATAAGTAGAAATATAAAAATTATGCATATCCATAGCATGCCTAGCCAGGCCTGTAATCTCAGAGCTCACAAAGCTAATGCAAGAGAGTCACAGGCTCCACACCTGCCTGGCCTTCAGCTCTTAAGACCAACCTGAACAACTTAGTAATGGTTAGGAACTATATTTTATGCTTTAAAATGAATATTAAAATGAGTTTTCTATTTATGAAAAACACACACAAATATGAGTAATAGTATTATTTCTAATCATTGAGTATTATGAGCAATTAAAATTTCTAAATAAAATTTTAAAAACCACATGCATATGTGACTTCCTTGAATTGCTGACATGCCCTCTTCAGATCAGCCAAAGATGCTGCTAAATGTAAGTACAGGAAAATTCCTGAGCAAGCACACTCTTGTAAGCCTAGCGCTCAGGACCCCAGCAGAAGCAGGATAATCATAAGACTACTCTGGACTACATAGACCTCTCATAAATCAATCAAAAATTAAAAATAGAGTATTCTTTACTGGGTAAGGGTGAGTAATGAATGAAAACAGTAAATACTCTGTTGTTTGGAGATTAATGTAGAACTGTTAAATATCAGCTGCCACTTAACATGTTTGGATATGTGTGAGGGGGTGTGAGTGTGGGTGAGTATGTGAGTGTGTGAGTGGGTGTGACTGTGGGTGTGAGTGGGTGTGACTGTAGGTGTGAGTGGGTGTGACTGTAGGAGTGAGTGGGTATGAGAGTGAGTGTGGTGTGAGTGGGTATGAGTGTGGGTGTGAGAGTGAGTGTGGTGTGAGTGGGTGTGTGGATGAGTGAGTGTGAGTGTGTGAGTGGGTGTGTGAGTGGGTGTGACTGTAGGTGTGAGTGTGGGTGTGAGAGTGAGTGTGGTGTGGGTGGGTGTGAGTGTGGGTGAGTGTGTGAGTGGGTGTGAGTGTGGGTGAACATGTGAGTGTGAGTGTGGGTGAATATGTGAGCGTGAGTGGGTGAGTGAGTGGGTGCATGTGAGAGTGTGAGTACAAGACTGAATGTGTGTGAGTGGGTGTGAAAGTGTAAGTGTAAGAGTGAGTATGGGTATAAGTGTGAGTGTGTGTATGTGTGTGAGAGTATATGAGGGTGTGAGGGTGTGACTATGAGTTGGTGTGAGTATGTGCGAATGTGTTGTGTGTGTGTGTGTTTTAATTGCTCAAGGTTTGGCGCATTTTCTTTGCTGAGTGAGAACTCGTGCAATGAATGAACTGTCAGGAAAACAACAGACATTCTAGGGCCATTTTGACTTACCAGAAATAACTTCACCCAGCTCCAGTTGCATGTTCTCCGGAGTTCTAAATCTAAACCATGGCAAAACAACCACAGGGGACTGATATATGGCATTCACTTCCTGTTCCAAGAAACTAAACAATAAAGGAATGGAAGCTAGATATATTAGCCCCTTAGGCAGTAGCTCTCATCTTTTTTAGTAAGAGAAATTTCAAAACCTCTGTAATGAAATTGCTGAAAAACAAAACACGTGGTGCCGTGGCTGCCATGAAAGAACAAACACGTGGTGCCGTGGCTTGCCACGAAACAGCAAACAAGAGGTGCCGTGTCTCCATGAAACAGCAGTCCATAAACACTCTGGAGGAGAGCCAGTTAGACCTCTGCACCAAGAAACCAACAAAGCTGTGTTGCTGATTTTGCTTTTTAGGGCTCTGAGTGCCAGTCAGAAGATCCTGTTTTCAAGTCATATCTAGACACTTCCTTATTCGTGAGTGTTCAGAGGAAGGTGGCACAAGTTTCCTGGCAAATTAAATTTACTTTCCATATGAAGTAAAGAACAAAAAAGGATGTGCCACAGCACTAGTTAGCTCTGCCAGATGTTTCAGTAGCAGAGGAATCCCACCAAATCAAACACAACGATGATCTCCCTGTAGCTTCAGTAACGAGTTATTTGGTGTGGAAGCAGTTTAGGTCTCGGCTTCTGACAGTTTTATAGACGATGGTCAAGCTTTTCGGCAGTGTTTGGGGCAGGCGTGACTGACTAGCAGCTAGATTATGCAGACGGACTTCCTGCTTGTAGATACATATTTACTTTTCAAAGAGAGCCAGTAAACCATCTGACCAATTAGGCCCCAGATTCTTTGGGTCTCATGAAAGCTATGAAAAGATTGGATGTAAAAGCCTGAGGACACATTCAGGCTGGAGCTTCCGCTAATGGGTCTTTCCTACAAGGCCGTGAAAGACTGCCAGAGACCAGCAGTCTCCATCAAGGACACAAAGAAAAGCAATGCGTGCCTCTGAGAGTCCAGCTGTGTGGGTAGAAAGACCCACACACTGGCAGTCCATGGAACATCGCTTAGAAACAAGGCAGAATTGTACCAAAAGCCTCCTAAATTCCCCTACCCTTGTCACTTAGCCTGTCATTCAAGTTCATCCATAATCAGTATTTCAACTTTTTAGAGCAGTATTTCCTTAAATGAACCTCTAATCTAGCTAACTGAACCCTGCCTCTCTGCTTCTGCGCAAGCCACTGGACAAAGAAGGTCATCACTCTGCCCTCTGTCTCCCCTTCCCCATCCTAAACCCCAGACCACCACCAAATGCCCACTTTAATACCTCCTCTCCGTGAACAACTCTGGACCACACTCATGTCTCCTTTCTCTGACTTCCCAGGATTAACTGTATTTACACTCAGTTGATGCTAATGATGGTATATAACCATTAGATCATCACTGGACTCTTTTATATATGTCTTCTCTCACTAATAATTGATAATCACTAATTAACAAGTTTGGCTTTATATTGCAAATTGACAGATCTATCCATGCGCATGCGTTGTCCTGCAATTTCTAATGTCAGAACTCTTTCTTATAATTCATCTAGGTTCAAAACTACGGCCTCTCCTTCCACGTGTGCCACATTCGGTCACCAAAGCTTGTGAATGCTGTCATTATTGTATCTCTTGAAGCCACCCACCTTTTCCATTCCCGCTGCCAGCATCCTTGTGCAGGCCTTGATTTCCTTGCCTGGACTGTTTCAAAAGTCTCCCATTGGCCTTCCTGACTCTAGTTTCCTCACCTCCAATCCAATGCAAACACCCAGCTAGATTAATCTTCCTAATAAAGTTCCGTCTCACATTACTTCTTAAAGTAAACACTCTCCACGGTATCCCATAGACTATCAAATAAAGTATAAATTGCTCATTCTGGCATAAACTAGCCCAAGGTAGTGAGTGCTGTGGTATGTCACCCCCCTCCTCCCCTTCACATCAGGATATTTATTCCTCTAGACGTCAGCAATTCTGGCTACTGAGAGGACACAGTTGAATCCCTTTCCAGAAATTTCCTTTGGCAATAGGAGCTGTTTGTCTCAAGTTCTATCCTCCCCACCCCCACCCCAGGAGACAGCCCACGTGCAATGCTGGCTGTGAGGACACAAAGACTGGGCTTGGTCTAGAGCAACTTTGTAGTGCTCTGCCAGCTTCACACAGGACCAACCGAAGGTCCTTTTCCAGCTTCATGTTAGCTCAACTTTATCTCTACCCTATCCTGTTTCCTTTAGTCTCTCAGTTATTAATCCCAAGGGAATTCCCCAATAAACACCATCCACTGGAATCTTCATCTCAGAATGTGTGTCTAGAAGCTACAATGTGAGACATTAAAATACCTTTCTTTCTTCCATAGAATTCAGTTTTGTTTTCCATGTAGCCTCCGCTCCAGTCAAACTGGGTGATCGATCTACCATTCCTTAAGGACACTCACATACCAGCACTCATTTGTTCACCTAACATAGAACATTGCTGGCTATCCAACAAGTTACAGAATTTTTAAAAGATTGGACTAACAGCATATAAATGAGCAAGTAGCCATTAGAATACAAAAGGAGCAGTTGCTATGGTTCAAATGTGATTGGAGTGTCTGCTAAAGATTCCTATATTGGAAGCTGATTTCCTAATTTGGCAGTATAGAGTAGTGGAACCGTTAAGAGATGGGGCTTGGGGCAGGGTGAGTAGGTCACTAAAGACAGAGATCAATAAGCTTCTTATGGGGTCCCAGTTAGTGCACACAGAGTGGGTCATTGTTTTTAATGGACTGGCCCCTTCCCAATCTCTGGCTTGTATTTCTATGCTATGTCCTTCTCAGTCCCGCTCCCACCAGGATATCCCTCCATAGTGCATCAGAGACTCAGGGCCTCACCATAAACCGCCATGACAGAGCCATGTGGTCTTGAACTTTTAGCTCCAAAACTTTGAAGTTAAATACAATAAATAAATTTAGGTTTTATAAGTATTCAACTGCGGGTGTTTTGTTACTGCAACAGAAAATGGACTAATACAGCACTTATTTCCCAGTTGATATCATAAGGCAAACATAGAAGAGTATGCTAGACAGGGAAGAACATGACCAGAGTTTTAGAAATATGAAAATTCATCTACAAGAACATTCCAGAATAACTGAAGGTCAAGGACTTTGAGAAGTGGTAACAGAAGGGGCATGAGAAATCATCAAGTCCAGAACAGAAAAGGCAAGCCTTACAGATAGACATTTGGAACAAGGGCAAAGTCACATGACTTGAAGGAAAAAAACAACCCGAAAATAATATTTGCACTTTAGGAAAAACCTTCTAGGTACTGTACAGAGGAAAAGAATAGCTGACCTTCGAAAGAAGTTAGCTTCTTCAGTCATCCAAGCAAAATATAATGGGAATTGACCCAACGGAATCCATTTACTCTGTGAAGGCTGATGAGAAGGAAGGAATCAACATCACTCCAGGCTGCTGCTGACTTTCTGGAATAATTACCTGGATATTACTCACAGAGGTATAAAACGGAGAAAGATAGAGCTGTAGGAAGAAAGATAATGGTTCAATTTTAGTTGAATATGCTAAACTAGGGAGGAGTAGGAATGAACAGAGACAGGCATGGAGGGCTGAATGTGAGAAGAGCTGCCTAGCTGGAGACACGGGTCTGGAGCATCATCAGCCTGTATTATATGCATACACACGTATATACATATATACATACATATATATATAGTCACAGAGAACTGGAGGTGAGATTGCAAAATACCACCAGGGAAGCAGAAGGAATCTCAGCAGAAAATGGGGCCAGGAAGCCCAGAGAGGACTTCAAGATGAAGGATATAGTCTACAGTCTCAAATATTCCTCAGGCCAAATTAAGTCAGACTCAAAAATGTATCCACTGGTCAGAAACAACCCTGTGCTACTGATCCAACTACGACCCCAGTCCCCCAACCCCCCTCCACCACCTGGCCAGTCTGGAATGTACGTTCCCACAATCAGAAACGATCCCATCTCTCAAGGCTGAGTTCTAATTACCCCACATTTGCCTACTGACTTACCAACATCATCGCAAGTCACCTTTCTTACCAACTGAGATTTTGAGGGTTAAGTCTGCCTATATATCTTAGCTCCCCTTTAGCTCATTAAAATATGGAAACTATAGATCCAGAAAAGAAACTAAATATTTGTGCGGTTGGAGGGGGGAGACGTCATGGAAGAAAAGGGCCAGAGAGTGAAAAGCACTTATGAGAGCTGTCTGTGAGGCTGACATGGCCAGCAGGACATGCCTACTCAAGATGATCTTCCCTGTACACGCAAATGTGAGGCATGAAATGACAGTGACAAGACCTCTCTGCCTTTTCACTGTGTGATTAGTTTAGTGGCCCAGTCTTATTGCAGCACTGGAACAAAACATTTCCCTCTTCCAAAGCCTGGCTGACCTCACTGGCTCCAGAAGGGAGGCCCTGAAGAGCCCGTGAGAAGCAGATACTCGTCTTCTGCTTTTTATTTGCCCGAGTATAAACATCTAAAGAGGGAAACCTATTTGCATAGGCACAACTGCCAGCTTCACTTACCCTCTTGTGTTTAATGGGCCTGTTTTGTTTTATGGGTGCTTCAAACAAGCTGACAGAATAGAGGCAGCTGCACACAGCCAACATGAAGCGACTTGCTGAGCCCTCAGTGTGAGGTCGGAGGCTTGCTTTGCTTTACCCCCTCAGACCTACTTTTCCATGACTCCCCGTTCAAACACAGATCAAAACCCGAACCAGAAGAGGAGAATTCTTGCTCTTCCAAAGTGTCAACAGAAGAGAGCGTTTCGAGGCGGCTGGAAGGAGACGCGGTTGCCAACAGGAAAACAATGAGCATGATGGTCATGTGGTAGCTTTTGGAGACATTCAACTCAGAACTTCAAAATCTGGCTTCACAGCTGTGTGAACAGGAGTTATTCTGCCCTTCCTCCACTCTTGCCTAAGCAGCATTCCTCTTGGACTTCTTGGCATTTTGAACACCAGCAAATATTTACTCAGTGCCCAGCAGAGCATTTTGAATATGATTGGTCGTCACAGTGGTAATGCTCAACGTTGGTAACAAATAAGCCTTTAAACTATAGCTTTTTCTCAGGGGGAGAGGGTAGTGAAAGTCAGTATTAACCAAGATAGAAATTCCTAGCAGCTTGAATCTGAAATATGTTGCCTGAAGAAATGTTCAGGTCAGAGGGCTGGAGAGATTGCTCATTGGTTAAGAACACTGAATGGTCTTCCAGAGAGCCCGGGTTCAATACCCAGCACTACATGGCAACTCACAACTGTCTGTAATTCCAGATCCAGGGGATCCAACCCCCATGAAAAACACCAAAGGACAATAAATAAATAAATAAATAGATAGATAGATAGATAAATAAATAAATAAATGGATGAGCAAATAAATAAATAAATAAATAAATAAATAAGACCTGCAATGAAAAAAGAAGAAATGCCAAAATGCCCATTAGCAATAAGCCATTCTCCCAGTGGCCTCTACTCAGCACCTCCTGTCCTTTTCAGGACGGCTCCCACAAAATACTGCTTATAACACCACACACTTCTCCGCTAGGTGGTGTAGTGATATGGGGGAGCGGGCCTGCTTTTAGTCCCGCCCGGCTCCCACACG
>LOJH01026655.1:1491-12114 GCA_001685095.1 Ellobius talpinus
CTCCTAACCCCAAGCAGGCATACAAGCACCTGGGCCCACAAACCCCATTCAAGTGCTCGGTAGTCAAACCTCCCAAAAGAGTAAGAGCCATTAGTGCTGTTAAACCAGGAGCTGCTGTTTTGAAACAGAGCAGATTTTGCTTGAATCAGGAAACCTTCTCTTAAAAGTATTGTGCCTCTGCTTGCTTCTAGCAAACAGAGCCCACCCGAGAAAATGCTTAACTTTGTTTTATTTATGTGTGTGTGTGTGTGTCTAAAATTACTTTTAAAACTTTCTCAGGTTTTACGTGAACTTAGTCGACCACATTGGCACATGAATTTGTAGTGGGAGGCCACTTGTTTGTTCCTGGCTGCTCAGCCCTGAAATAATCACACAGAAACCATATTATTTGTAATACTATTTGGCCAATGGCTTAAGTGTATTTCTGGCTAACTCATATCTTAAATTAACCCATCTCCATTAATCTGTGTATCACCAGGAGGCTGTGGCTTACAGGGTAAAGTTTTGGCATCTGTCACCAGCAGGGCTGCATGGCTTCTCCAAACTCTGCCTTCCTTCTCCCAGCGTTCAGTTTAGTTTTCCCCACCTAGCTCTACTCTTTTGCCCTCTTACAGGCCAAGATAGTTTCTTTGTTCATTAACCAATAAAAGCAACACATATACAGAACTTCCTATATCACATGTCCTTTTCCCTGGGGTGATAGTGAGGCCCTTAGCACCCCAGCTACACTCTGGGAAGTCCCTGGGACTTTGTCCTAGCAAGCCCCTGATCATCAACTGCTACCCTCAACCCAGACAGTCACACTGGCTTCCTTTCTCACTGTTCCTGGCACCCTCCCCTGACTCCTCTAAAGATTTCAAGTCACATCCTCCGTTCTTTCTCCTCCACAGCACTTGACACCTGTTTCTAACTGCAGACTCCACTCTCTATCTTCTCTCCACCATGCACTGCCTGTTCCCTCTTGAACTTGCAGCCTGCACAGCCACACAAAGGGCCGTGACTGAGGAAGGACCCCTGGCCTGTTTAATACTTTGCTCTTGTGGTCTTTAAGGTTGAGTGCATCTTTGACTACAGAACCCCAAATTTGAATTTGTATGGTTCATCCTCACTTACAGTTAAGCCCACACAAGAGCCCTAATGAAAGCTTGGAAAAGCCGAGGCTCTTTGTATTTTAGACTGGGACAAACCTGCCTACAGTTGTTCTATAATGGGAGGAATTTGCTTTTTTTTTAATGGCTACCTAGTCTGCTGTTAACCACAATTTATTTAGCTAGTTCCCTATGGAGCACAATCTCTAGTACAAAAATCTGCTCCAGTGTAATGAAAGCCTGGTAACCTTGAGTGGTTCAGTTTAAATGCCTTTGAAGGAGTAGATCACGGCTCCTACTTCTTTGCTATTTCTGGTGACACTGATACTGGGATTATGTACACTGTCATTGGGAACAGCTGTTTTCAGCTAAGTGTTTGCAGGTCTTGGGATGGAGCGCCACTGATGTGAGTTTCCAAACACAGTCTAATGGCTGACCAGGACGTCTCATAGCCTCAGGTGCACACTGCAGCCATGTGGGAGCTTCAGAAACCGGGATAATTTGGTGCTCTCAGGGACTGTGATGTAATGGGTCTGGTTGCAGCCCAGGTTTATAAGAGGTCCTGGTGATTCCAGCAGGCAGAGGTGGCTTTAACTTCCTGGACAGAAAGGGATAGGATGCAATGCTTTGCTTTCTCCTTTGGCCATAGGGGGTCTGTTCTTGCCTACTGCCGACCCTTAGTTGTAAAAAAACAGGTATGATGATTTTTGCTAATCTTCCTAATCATATGAGACTGTTATCCAAATATAGACCAAATACTGAAGTGGGTATCAATTGTCAATTTGTTTGATATCCTTGCCGTGGCTGAATTTATTTTATAGTAAGGACAGTGGAGAGGTGCCTGTGTTTTCCGAGGCAGCGTTGCAATGAGCTCCAGCAAAGGTTAAGTTCCTTCTTTTAAAGGCCTTGAAGAGCCAGGTGTGGTGGAGCACACCTTTAATCCTAGTGCTTGGGAAGCAGAGAGAGACAGGCAGATCTTTGAGTTCAAGGCCAGCCTGGTCTACAAAGCAAGATCCAGAACAGCCAAGGACTGATACAAAGAGAAATCCTGGCTAANAAGCCCGAGAAATACTTAGGAATACTTTAGTGTCTTATTTAAATGGAACACATGGCATGCTAAAACAGAACAAGAAAGAGAATATTAAGTACTGAGCAGTTTGATGTGCTGAGAAGACTGCGGTACATTTCTAGCACATTCTTTTTTCCCAAAGTGTTTCTGGGCCTCCCAGCCTCCCCAGCCTCCACCTGTGACTACTTTGAGCAGAAGACTTTGCAGGAGAGAGTGGTTGGGGTATACTGCACACATGTGTGAAATTGTTTAAAAGCAAATTTAATTAGTAAAAATATTGAATAAATTGGGCATTTTTTAAAGATTCATTTTTTTAAATGTTATGTGTATGTGTGTGAGCTGGAGTTTGTGTACATGCGTCAAATGCACTTGGGTGCAGTGGAGGCCAGAAGGGGGCATTGAATCCCCTGGAACTGGAGTTAAAGGCAGTTGTGAGCCACCTGATGTGAGTGCTGGGAACTGAATTCTGGTCCTCTGCAAAAGACAGTCTCTGAATAATGAGCCATCTATCCAGGTCTTAATTAAGTATCTTAAAGTTTAAAAACTGTGTGTGACTGAATGAACAGAATGTGGCTTTCCTCTAACCAGGACAGCAGTCAAGTTTTAAAATATGAGAAGAACATTCTTGAGAGCATGTTGCTATGTATAATGCCATTCCTATAGCAGATCAACTCGTGTGGCTTACATTTGTCTAGACCCAGGCCAGAATTCACTGTTGATAATATTAGTAGCTCTAACTAGGGACCAGATGAGAACTCAGAGATTCATCAGATGAGATGGGGAGATGGTTCTGTGGATAAAGTACTTAGCTCCCAAGTGTGGAGACCAGAGGCGGGATCCCAAAACCCATGTACAAAGCTCAATGTATCATTGAGTGACTGTGATCCCAGCGCTGGGAAGGAGGCAGGAGGAGTCCTGGACACACACACACACACACACACACACACAGAGGAGAGAGAGAGTTAGTTTATGGGGCAGATTCTCCTCTTGCAAACTGAAGTGTGACTGATTAAACTGTTTCATATATTGCCTGAAAATACAGCTGCATCCAGAGCAGTTTGTTTACAAGGGTCTATTTGAGTGGCTGCCATTCTGCAGGCATGGCACTGGGTATTTGTGTCAAAATGGGGGGGTCAATAACATTCCTACAATCTTGAAGTTTAGAGTCTGGCAGGAGAGCCAGACACTGGCTAATTGAGTTTCCTTGTGGTAAGAGCTCTGGAGGTGTATGTGGTGTCCTTGAATATCTATACTGAAGAAACTTCATGCAGACGGTGCCAAGAAGGGAAGGAAAGAAACACGAGCTCTCCACAGGGAACTCAAGGCGTGGGCAAAGACTTCAGTGAGAAGCCAGGGTAGAGGGAAGGCCTGGAGGACTGCAATGGGAAAACACAGAAGCAAGACTCAGAATGGATCTGAGAGGTGGATGGAGAAAGACTCATTGTCTCTGTGCAGTAGTTTACAGAGAACCAAACCCTCCTGTGGTTGCTAAAATAGCTCCCATAACAAAAGACGGTGAGGACAGTCCAAATCCGATGTCCAGAGAACATCAAAATCTATTAGAAGAACCACAAACATTTGAAGGGGACACCATGGGAGATGTCTGCAGAAGAAGAAGAATTTTCTTCATTCTTCCCATAAGAGCCAACATTAGGGTTAGGCTGGGATTGCCTTCACTGACACTAGCTGGTCTGTTTGTAATCTGAGCACAGGTACACATTCCTGAAAGCAGACAGACTCAGTGTAAATGCACCCTGTTGGGAGTTCCATGAAGTCACTATTGTGGATTTTTTTCTTTCAACTTCTTTGAGTTTTATTTCAGAAAATCCATTTCATGGGTTATTATTATTATTAATTTGGTATACTTTGTCTTGTTTCTTTGTATTACTCTTCATTTTTGTTGGGAATTTATTTCTTCTCTCATGCAATACATCCTGATTGCAGTTTCCCCTCCCTCAATTCTTCCCGGTCTCCCTCTTCCCCTCGCCCCCAGATTCACTCCTCCTCTGTTTCCCTTCCAAAAAGAGCAGACCTCCCAGGAATATCCACTGAACACGTCATAACAAGTTACAATAATACTAGGCACAAATCCTCATCTCAAGGCTGGGTAAAGCAACTCAGTAGGAGGAAAAGGGTCCCTAGAGTGGAGGAAGGAGTCAGAGGCATCCCACTCCCAGTGTTAGGAGCCCCACAAGAATAACAAGCTAACAACTATAACATGTATGCAGATTATTTTTTATTGTAAATTTATTTCTTTTTTCTCTAGACTCCATTGAAATGAATGAAGATGTCCATTTTCCTCTATTAATGGAATTCAGTTTGGACTTTCAGGAAGTCTTCTGCGTGCTCCACTCCTGCATCAGCAACTAGGTTTGAAGCTGAGAAAAAGCGTGCTGCATTATGGAACTTAGAGCAGAAAGAATCTCGTATTCCTGGGACTTTCTGCTGCCTTTGCTGAAGGCCAGACATAGAGTGAGAACATAATTCAAGCTCTGAGAAAACAGAACAATTAGGCAACAAAGGACTTAATACTTTGTTTATGATACAAGAGTATCTAGTACATTAGTTGTGTAGTGTGTGTGTGTGTGTGTGTGTGTGTGTGTGTGTAGGCAGGTGGACAAGCCAAAGAACAATAATAGATGTTACTCCTCAGGGGCTGTCCACTCTTTTCTTAAGTAGGGTTTCCCACTGGCCTTGTCAAGTAGGCAGGACTGGCTGACCACTGAGCCCGGGCATCTTCCTACCTCCAATTCCACAGCAGTGCTGGGATTCCAAGCACTTGCTGATGCTTGTCTTTCTGTGTGTACTGGAGAACAAATTCCAGTACTTGTACCTTCAGAGCGAGTACTTTACTGACTGACCCATCTCTCCACACCACCTGAATTTTTCCAAAACAACAACAAAAGTACTATTGTACTCTGAGTTAAAAAAAAAATAAGTGCTGGGTGTGTGGGGGTGGTAGCTCAAGACTTTAATCCCAGCATTCAGGAGGTAGAGACAGGCGGATCTCTGAGTTGGAGGCCAAGCTGAGTCTGCAGAGGGAATTCCAGGACATCCAGGGATATACAAAGAAATCTTGTCTCAAAAAAAACAAAAAGAAGAGGAGGAGGAGACAGGAAGTTGGGAAGGGGCAGTTGGGGCAGATTTGGGAAGAGTCAAGGGGAGGAGTGAGCTGACAACGATCAAAATACAAGGTGTGAAATTCTCAAAGAATTAATAAAATGTTATATATTTAAAAGATAGTGTAAAATAAAACATCCCCATTGACCATTTCCTTCCCCAGTTCCAATCTTCTAGAACCAACTGGGGTTGTCACATTGGGGTGATTATCCCAGACACCCCTGTTTATATGCCAGTGTCTCCAAGTGCTTGTGTTTGACTGTGCACACAATTTGTCTGTAGAGTCTTAAGATGCCTGCCTAACAGCAATGAGCCTCTTGCACAGAGGCTCTGTTTTCTCCTGTCCGGTACATCATGCTGTTTCTTGCCTCCCTTGGTGAGGATCTTGTACTTGTTTTCTGCTTGTTTGTTCGATTTACTTAACTGCTGAGTTCTGTAATCTATGAGTCTTCCTCAGGTTGCTCTTACAGACTACCACAGAGTTGGCAATGGAACATATATTTAATTTCCAACACTTCTGGAGACCAGAAGTCCAAGGCTGAGGCACCAAGTTTGGTTCCTGGCGAGGGCTCTCATCCTTACTTGCAGTGCATTCTCTACTGTCTTCACACTGCTTTCTCCTGGTGTCACTTCCTGGTAAGGACACCAGCTCTGTTGGATTAAGACCTGTCCTTATGAGGTCACTTAGCCCGAACCGTTCCCTTATAGGGCCCTCTGTTCAAATGTAGACACACTGTGTGTAAAGAGATTACCTATATGAACTTGTGGTTTTCATAACATGTGGTCCGGATATCCTATCCTTACCTTGTGTTCATCAAGAGATAATTTCCCTTATTTTTTCTAAGCTCTAATACAGCACAATTGTTTCCCCTAGAACTAATAGCAGCGGGAACTTCTGTCACTTCTGGGGAGGCCGTGGATGGGAGGAAGGAATAGAGGCACGGCGCGGAGGAGTGAGAGGCCAGTTGTGGGGAGGCTGATCACCACTTTGCTCATTCTCAACTGCCCACAGATTTCTTGGCTCCAAGAGTGGGAGAATTTGGCATTTGAGTATGCAGAGATGGAGGAGGCAGGAAAAGCCAGAAATGTCTTGTGTGGGATGCCAGCCTTTCCCGAGAATTAGCATAGCCAGCAGGCAACTTGAGGAGAAGGAGAAAGCTAGAGGCCACCAGCGGACACCCCGAGGTCCGTGGCCAGCCCCCATGCAGAAGGATTGTCCAGGGAAGCCATCTCCTCATGCTGAAATGAACTGCTGTTTGCAGGATCTTCTGAGACCCTGTGTCATCCAAGGCCCACCCTCCCGTGCCAGAAGTTCTGGAAATCTCTGTTCACATGAATCAAAGAGTAACAACCCAGGGAAGATCACATGCTTCTCCCCTTGGTAAATCTGCGGCTGTGGTTGCTGAGGTGTCTGGGTTCTGGTAGCCCTAACAAACTGGGGTCAGTCACCTGTCCTCAGTACAGCAATTAAACAAGAGTAGTGGGAAGCAAAAAATGGAAGATTACTCAATGTTGAGAAAAGGAACTAGTAAAGAAGTCCAGTGACCTCCAAGACAACCTCCTAGGCTCTGACATGAGGTATAGGTTTCAGTAGAGAGCAAGAAATAGGCACAGTTTAGCGATCCTGTCACGGTGTGTTCCTCAAATCATTGACCCCTCCGGTCTGCTCAACTTCCATCTCTCCCTCATTGACCCCTCCGGTCTGCTCAGCTTCCATCTCTCCATCATTGACCCATCCGGTCTACTCAGCTTCCTTCTTTCCTTCATGGTAATCTGAGCAGCTGCTGGAACCCTATAAAATCTCTTTTCAAGAGACAATTTCCTGCTCTGACTGGCTCAGGACTTCAACTTTCCCCTCCTCCCAGCGTCTGATTCCTGGGGAATTCCAATTTTAGGGAGGTTTATTGTCTCAAGAGCCTGACCGTCAAAGACAGGGATCTCAGTGTCTCCTTAAAATTCTTTCATTCTCGTCAGGGCAGTTACAAACCCACAAGGGCTCTATGTAGGAGCAGAGAGCTGGGAAGACATACTTTGATGTCTAGTCTGAGTAAGTCGTTCTTATATGTGCACAAATTGGATGGCTGGGGGACAGCTAGGAATGATTGGTGATATTTTGTTATCAGACTGGGAAAGGGGGTTTGTGCTACTATCATCTGCTGGCGCTCCCCTGGCAACACAGGTCTTCCTCCTCAGTAGGTGATCAGCCAGCCAGAGTGCCATCAGAGTGAGGTCGAGAAACTCTGCACTAAGTCACATTTTATGGAGTTCCTGGAACCTTGCCCCTGGAAAAACACTTCAAAAATATTAACAATTTAATTTGGTAGAAGATGTAATTTGAGACAAGCATGCGTTCATCCTCTAGCCCCCAACTTGCTGGTTTGAATGTTTCTTGGAAATGGTTAGTGCATCAGTCAATTTCCTTTTATGTATGTGTTCTTAGACAGCTCCTAAAACAACCTGTTAAACTCCTCTGTCAGAGAACAGAGGACTCTATAAGAATAATGGTGACATCCACAGCTGTCCTGGCTTGGTTGTAGATTCCCACTGTCAAGTAGCCGTATTTGAATCTTAGCCTCCGCTGAAGCCCCACTGACCATTCACTCAAAGGCACACTTCAGAGGGTATTTTCAGCATTGATGTTTAGTTAACATTGGTAAGGTTCTCTGAAGCACACTCAGCGTTCTGTCTACCATCACTCGATAAATTAGGCACCTTTTAGACATTACCTGTGGATTTGGTCCTGCCCGTCCCCTCACTTGCTTCCCTGGGAGGGAGGAATCGGAGTCGGCAGTGGACAACAGCTGAAAAACAGGAGCCTTATTTGAGATGGCTAATTGGGGATCCTCCTTTAATGATTAGACAGAGAAAAATACTCCCAGAGAAGTGAAGATCCCTTAGTAGTGATGGAGGACTACTTCTGAATGCAATAACTGAATTAGAAACACCATGTATCCTCTCATGTGGAATCTTTGGTCATCTCTATTTCTGCCCCTTGCCCAGAGCAGAACGTGAACTGGGAGACCGCTCCAAACCCTCGCGTGAAGAAACTCTAACTTAAACTGCAGTTTCCATGTAGACATTTTAAAGATTTGTTTCATTTTTGATTATATGTCTGAGAGGGTGCACATGGGTGCAGGGGACCTCGAAGACCAGAGGCCTGGGATCCCTCTGTAGCTGGAGTTAGAAACAGTTGTGAGCTTCCCCGTGTGGGCACTGAGAACTGAATTAGTCCTCTGCAAGAGCACTGTGTGCTCATCACCACAGGGCCACCTCTCCAGTCCCTGTGCAGATTTGATTGTTTTCAAAAAAGGATTTATTTTATGGGTGTTTTGTTTGCACGCATGCATGTGAACCATTTGCATGCCTGGTGCCCAGAGGCTAGAAGAGGGTGTCAGATGCCAAGGAACCAGAGTTGTGGATGGTTGTGGCTGCCATGTAAGTGCTGGGATCTATAAACTCCTTTTTCCTTATAGCCATAGATCCTGCTATAGTCATTGTCGACTGCTTTTGCAAACGCCTTTCAGTTTGGGCAAAAAACAATTTGAAAAGCACCCACTATGTGTCCGACTCTGTGCTTGGACCCTATCTCATCCTATAACACCTGGTATGGTCTTGTCCAGTTGGCAAAACCAGCATAGAAGTGTCCTTGGGGCTACTCTCTTGGCCGTGGTCACTGAACTGGGAAATGAGAATCATACTCCAGCTGTTTCAAAGTCAATGCTGTGTTGCTTCAGCATTTCAAGCTAAGACTAACCTGTGCATCCTTTTTCTCACTTGGCTTTTGTCCCCACAGGAGTTTAATAGGGAAGGCAGCACATGTCTCTGTTTTCAGATAAAGGCAGGAATGACAAGATTGGTACCTTGCCAAGTTTCAGGTGTTTCCCAGCGCCTGAAACTGTCTCGACCATGAACCCACCAGCGCCACCTACCAGCAACTGTCTAGCACTGCGTCCTACTTTCCCTGGCTTGTGGGGGGCGCTTGGTGAGACCTTCTCTGGGCTCCTTTCCCTTTGGGTGGATCATCCATCATTCCCAAACCAGCACTCTCCATTCCCCTTGCTGTCTCCATGTCCCTGCTTAGCTTGTAAGCACTAGCTGCTCTCCAGGGAACCAACTCATGCATTCTTTTCCACCCACATCAGTGACTTCATCTTTTCCCGGGATTTAGATCAGTGGTTCCTAAACTTTGCGATGGATTAGAAACACCTAGGGAGACTTAAACTTCCTAGACTGTGCAATAGATGAATTAACCCAGCATCTCGGATAATCAGGACGTCTTTTTTTACTCCCCAAAGCTCTCTGGGTGACTCTTAAGAGTAGTCAGTTGTGAGGCCCAGATACACGAGTCATGTCCTGTGTGTTCTTGGGTGAAAACTTAGAAAACCCACTTCCTCTTCCAGACAAGACCTGTGTCTCTACTTGTTTCCAGTTTCCTTCAGACCCCGAATGTCCAAATTTAGCGAGTGAAAATACAGAGGGTCCCGTCACACTCATGTGTCCCAAAGGACATACACTGAAAATGCTGGTTATTTATCTGGCATGTCTGTTGTGCCGCTTCTGACAACCCTACTAAGGACAGCACGACCTCTTAGCCAGGAAGCCCTTCCTGCGAAGCCAGTGGTGCCCCTCGGCTTTCTCTGGCACGTCTCCCCCGGCCCCGTTTGTTGACTCCTGCTCTGAGAGGCTGGACCGCTTCTCACATCTTTGCTCTGCACTCCTTCGCTCATGCTGAGTCCTGGGTCTGCCCTGATCACCTGGGTCTTTGAGGATTTTACAGCAATGGGAATGGACCCTTTGTTCTGTATTCTACATGCCTTCCTCTGATGACCCAGGTTCTATTATTTCCCAAAATGTCTTCATCAAACACTGGCCTGATTATGCACGTGGACCTGCAATGGTACTTTCCTAGGATGCATGGCCCTTAATGACTTTTCAGAAGGACTCCTTGGCAGAGGACCAAGTACTGGGCGCCACTTTACGATAACTGTGTATTCTGACACGTACCAGCGCCTTGTCTTCCACTTGTTTTGGAACACCTGGTCTTTCTAAGCAGCTTCTGTCCACGCAAAGAAAGGAGACAACAGGCCTTCCCGGAGCCATTCTTGCCCCTTTCTACCTGCATGTCCTGAAGACCTGATTCCTTGCTCACTGTAAACCCACCCTCCCCATCTCTTCCAGCATGCCACACCTGGATTAGCATCATAGCTTTCTAGTTGATCCCATTGCTTCCGATTTGTGCCCTCTTGAAGTGGTTGTGTGTGAACAGGTTTATTATAGTTTTTTTGTTTTGGGTTTTTTTTGTTTGTTTGTTTGTTTTGTTTTTTTGAGACAGGGTTTCTCTGTAGG
>LOJH01026656.1:4901-15245 GCA_001685095.1 Ellobius talpinus
AGAGAGAGAGAGAGAGAGAGAGAGAGAGAGAGAGAGAGAGAGAGAGAGTTCTCCCCTTCTCCCTTGGCTTTTGGGTGTTGCATTTGGTCTTTAGGTATGCATGGGAAGCCCTTCACTTGCTGCACCTTCTTACCAGCCGTCCTGGATGCATGATGTGATCAGCTCCTGCTGGGGGGACTCAGCTGTGAGAAACTGTATGCTACCTCTAACTGAGCCAAAATAAGCACTTAAAGGAAGGAAGGAGGGAGGGAGGGAGGGAGGGAAGGAAGGAAGGAAGGAAAGAAGAAGGAAGGAAGAAGGAAGGAAGGAAGGGAAAGAAAAGGCAGATCACTCAAGTGTTCCCACTCTCATGCAGACTCTCGCTCCCCTGGACTGTCTTCCTGATGGCTGTGTTCATGACAGACACATGGTGATGATGGATATACGTCTTCGTTCTGGTGCGGCTGAATTGTGATCCGTGCTGCACTCATAAACGTGAAGCACACTTCTCCAGGTAAAGAGGATGAAGGAACAATAAAGCAACAGGCCTGAGAACTGACTGCAAGGAGAGAAGGCAAGATTGTTCTTGTCCACTCGTGACAAGCTCCACAAGCCAGACAGCACTAGGTCACCTTCTGCTGTGCTTTTGTTCATGGGAAAAGGGACGCTGGAAGATGAGATGATCTACCTGATGTCATCCAGCTCCCAGGGCACGTTAACTAGGCTGTCGATGCCATTCCCACACAGACACAGCCCTGTCCCCCCATTAGTAACCTTCTGTGTGGCAGATTTTTCAGAGTGTACTGCTTATTTGTGGGAAATGAGAGCTGGAACCCATGCTCTTTAAGGCCAAGCTTCCTAACCCTAAACACACAGGATGCACACAGTGGGTGCCGACCCAGTCAGCCCACACCTGCCACAGAGTTTAAAAAAAAAGTGTCTCGATCATTGGACATTTCCTGTTTTCTCAAGACATGTACTGTGGTCAGCCAGATCCTCCTGAAAGCTGAGCCCGGAGTTTCGCACTGAACTGTGACTACCACGCTCTTGCCGGACTGATGGCCAAAGCTTGCATGTTCATTTTAAAGCCAGTTCGAGAGAAGGACGGTGTGTCTAAGCTGTTCCCTGGAGCGATTCTTCAGCCCTTTCTTGTGAGTTTTGAAGCGTTGAGGCCCCCTCTACTGGTGGAATTTGCAATACACCAGATAGTCCAATTTGGTGTGTTTGGTGAATGGGGCAAGATACCCCAAAATCAAACCAAACCATAACAACAAACCGCCCCCGCTGGATCAGCAAGGACCAGAATTATAAGAAAATCTGAATGGCTCTCTAACTCTCAACTTTGCAGTTCAGGATAGAAATTTGGAGGTTTCTACCATTCTCCCATAAATCTGGCAGGGAACACTCAAGCTCATTTGGCCATTGATGGCGAAGTGTGGACTTATTTTTCCACAAAGAGAAGGCCTTTGACAAATACCCACTAACTGATAAAAATCATGTCTTCATTCAGCAAAGACTGCGGCATCCCACAGACGCTCCCTGGAAATTCTGTGTTCTGGTCACCTAAGCTGAGGACTTGGCAACCGCAGTCACTCAGGAATCTCTGAGGTGCTTCTGTCAAAGCCAAGAACATTCTATGTTACTATTTATGGATTTTCTCCAATAGAGCCACAATCAGCCCCATCTTAAGCAATAGAACCACAAAGCTTGACGTAGTATATGTCACATTAAACATGGCATGTCATATGTTTCTGTATGTGTACAGATACACAGCTCACACAGCATTTTATAAAGTTCATCCATGTGCCAATGAGATCCCTCTTGTGTGTGGCACACTTCAGATAGAACTGAGGTAACGGACTTCATGTTTGTGCTTTATGACTGAGCGGTCAGAAAATCTTTTCATTGTTTTTAGTATTTGTTATTGTGTACGTGAGTGTGTGTGCACATGTGTGTGTGCATGTGTGTGTGCATGTGTGTGCGCATGTGTGTGCGTGTGCGTGCGTGTGCGTGCATGTGTGTGCGTGTGTGTGTGCGTGTGTGTGCGTGCTCTCCAGAGTCACTCCTCTACTTCCACTGTAGGTCCCTGGTGTTGGACTCAGGCTGTCAGGCTTTGCACATCCAATGCCTTTACCCATCTCACTGGCCACGCCCTTTAAAGGGGAAGTTGTTTCTTTCTTTCTGAGCCTGGTCTTTTTGGTGTTCCTTATTGTTAGGGTCCGAGAGAAGCCCCCAAGAAGAGATCAACAGTCACATGTGTAATAAACAAGAGAGCTTTATTAATTCCAATGTTGGGGTGGTGCATGGCAATCCCCAACGAAGGTCACAAGCTCCTTTTAAGCGGAGTTAGGAGACTCCCACAGAGGAGGCATTAATCTGGGAATAACTGGTGGAGGGAAAGCTAGTCTAGGAGCTGATTGGTGGGAGGCCTCATGGCTAGGGACTTCCCTATGGCAGGGTAGGGAAAGCTATCTTTAGTTAGCAGAAGGCTGAGTTTGGCTGCTGAGCCAGGAAAGGGGTTTTGGGGGCCTGCTGAGCCAGCAGAAGGCTGTGGGCATCTGCTGATTGGTTGCTCATAAATTGTGTTTTTCCTGAGGACTGTCTGTTTAGCTCTGTGCCATTCTAGTGAACTGAAACTCAGGCCTGTTCTCTGTCAGGCTAATGTGGGATTCCCCTCTGTATGCTGTGAATACCATTAGTTAATAATGAAACTGCCTTGGCCTGTTGATAGGGCAGAACTTAGGGAGTCGGGAAAAACTAAACTGAATGCTGGGAGAAAGGAGGCAGAGTCAGGGAGAAGCCATGGAGCCACCGGAGACAGACTTGCTAAAACTTTGCTGGTAGGCCAGGACCTCATGGTGATTAATGGAGATGGGTTAAATTAAGATGTAAGAGTTAGCCAATAGGAGGCTAGAGCTAATGGACCAAGCAGTAAATTAAATAATAGAGTTTCTTGTGATTATTTCAGGGCTAAGTGGCCAGGAGTTAACTAGCGGCCTTTCTTGCAATGTCAGGATACTAGGAAAGCCTGTCTTGGCTCTGGTCTACCCCCACCCCCTCCCCAAGCCTTCTCACTTATCTGATTTCTTAAGGTCTCTCCTTATCCTGTTTCCATATTCTCATGATCCTTTGGTTTAATGTTCATATTTCCTTTAACTCCAACATGCTCAGGAAAACTCGCCCTGGGCACTATGCCTCGGTTCAGACTCAACTCTGGGGAACAGCACTGAAATCAGCTGGCATCAGATGAATAAAACAGTCCTTTGTGTCCCCATCTCTCTCCAGGATTTGGGGTTTGAGGTCGATTGAAATGAGTCATTTTTCTATTTCATTCTTATAGTCAGTGAGGAATCGACATGTGAAAATGAAAACTTATACAAACACGTTGAATCCGTTATCCCCTGTGGAGCAGAATACGGAGTCAGTTTCTGCTCAAACTTGTGGGAGAGTGGATGAGAGAAGAGCTGAGCTTATGAAGTCTTCTCTCTTGTTAAACGTTCCTGGGAGACTAGTCCCAGCTTCGTTTCTGCAGTCATAAAGATGGCCATTGTCCATTTCTGCTGGATTCATACACTCAATTTTCAGTTAGTCACCACCTCCAGCCTTCACCTTTGTTAAGCTCCAGTTATTCACAGCCGAGTGTGTGTTCAAAGCTGACCCACAGAAGGCCAGTGAAACCTCTCCTCATGTTGTGGGATCTCTGCTTAACCGATTGGACCATGTCTGTGGACCCTCAATGAGCAGGCAATAAATAGCCTTTGGGCACAATTGTAAACATTAAAAATAAAAACAAAAAATAAATTAACATAAAAACCCCCTTTGGATCATAAGAGCTCAGAAATATTTGCTTTAGAATGCAACTTTTATAGTCATGAACCTCCTGCATGAATTACAAGCTCTTCTCACAAAGGGAGGAATTCCACTAACTAAATTTTCATTTGGTAATGTTTGCATAGTACTTTTGGATACAGTAGCTTTGTTTGTTTATTTTGAGTTTGCTTTTTCCTAAAATAACATGATGATCCATCCAGACACAGATGAAAACCGAACTGCAGCACTGTAATTCTCCAAACCTCCTTTCTCTGGAGAAAATTAAGCAAGCTCCAGCTTAACAACCGCTAATCCTAAAAAAAGATTATTATAAAAGACTCTGGGCCCCATGGGGAGCCATGGGTGCTCTGCAGTTACTGTGGTTCCCCAAGGAAACCCTCTCTGACAGGAAGCAGATGGAGACCCCACAGAGAGGCGGGTTCCCACTGTGACTATCACAGGCTGCATGGTGCTTTGGAAACAGCAGCTACGAGATCAGCAACCAGAATTTTAGATTTTATATAAGGATGGCTTTGATGTGTGGGTATGTGCGTGCAAGCGTGCACGTGTGTGTGTGTGTGTGTGTGTGTGTGTGTAAGGGGCAAGACAGCAGTAGCAGTCGATGAAGTCTGTCTCAAAACAGCCATTCTTTCCTATAGATTATATGAGTAACTCAAATGATCTACAAGGACCACCTGTTTTGAATTTGAGTTTCTTGTGTCCTTCTTTTAGAGAATGGATTAAGTCAACAGTTCAGGATAAGTTGGGCCCTGTGAGTGGGATGCAACTCTGGGCGGGTTGAGTGGGATGTGGGTGGGCCTGAGCCAGGTGAGGGGGGATGCAGCGCTGAGAGGGAAATGTCAGGAAGAACAGAAGGCTTTATTCTTTGAGAAGCTTTCACTCGCAAGAGACAAAATTGAAATAATGCCTTCTGTAGATTAGTTTTTCTTGTGGAGA
Organism: Ellobius talpinus; assembly: GCA_001685095.1. Lineage (NCBI taxonomy): Eukaryota > Metazoa > Chordata > Mammalia > Rodentia > Cricetidae > Ellobius > Ellobius talpinus. The sequence goes on from LOJH01026656.1 coordinate 9,648, forward strand.
AGATTAGGTTGCTTCATCTCAACCTAGAGGTTTACTGCATATGAATTAATGCTGCTGCTGTTTGCATTTTCATTCTGTTTATTTCTGAGATTTGCCTGTAAAAGCCTTACACGGATGCAGAGGAAATGCAGAATCTGTACTGATGTTTTTGCATACAAACCATGGGTAATATAGGTGTTACTATTTATCTTGTGTTTTTCCCAAAATAAAGTGAGCAAACTTTAGTTTTAGGGGTCATTCATTTGAGTAAGTCAGTATAATTTTCTTTCTTAAAAATAGATTTTTTATTAATTCTTTGAGAATATCATACATGTTTTGATCACATTTGTTCTCACTCTTTCCCCTAATGCTTCCCAGATCCATCCCTTACCTTTGCATCCCTCTTAACTTCGTGTTCTCTCTTTGTTTTTAAAAACAGCCAAACAACCGGCCAACTCTTATTTGTACTGCTTATATACAGATGCGTGTGAGACCATCTAGTTGAGACCATACCCTGGGTTTAATTTCCTATTGATGTCTATGTAAGTGAAACCCAAGAAAACGGGGCTGGAGAGACAGCTCAGCAAGGCACATGATGTACAAGCGTGAGAGCCTGAGCTTCATCCCCAGGTCACACATGTAAAGGCCTGGTACAATGGCACTGCTTGTAATCCCAGTGCTGGGGAGGTGGAGATCACTGCACCAATCGGCCTAATTTGTGAACCCCAAGCCAGTGAGAGACCCTGTCTCAAAAAACCAAGGTGACTGACATCTGAGGAAGAATGACACCCAAGATCATCCTCTGTCCTTAACATACATGTGACACGCGCTTACCCTGGCATGTGCATCTTTCCACCTCTACAAAAACATGTTCTCTTTCTGTATCTGTCCCTCTGTGTCTTGGATTGTGCTTAACCCCCACCCCAAACTCAAATAACTCCAGCAACCATCATCCTGAGCAGTGGTGAACATTGAAGAGCTTGGCTCAAATGGTTTTTGCAGGTAAAAGTGAAGTTTTACAGAGCCCCAGACTATGATAAACATTGTGGGATCAGCTGGATTTCCGCTGTGCATTCCATTCCATTCTCCCTTCTTTTTTTCCTCTCCCGCTCCCACCGTTCTTAGAAGCTAATGGGTTTATTGTGTACACTGCAAAGGGCAGGAATCGGACAAGCACTCAAAGGAGTTCAAGGTCTCCCTGAGTGCCTCCCAATCTCCCCTTGAGGGGCAGGGGGCTCCTGACAGCTGTTTGTACATATTTGGTGGCTGAAAACTGTGATGAAAATCACTGACCTAAGGATCATAAAAAAGTGGTTTTTAAGAAAAGAGGTAAGGTTTGGAATTTAGCTCAGTGGAAGAATGCTGAAGTCACTGGGTTTGGTCCCCAGTACCAGGTGGAATAAAAGAGAAAAAAAGAATCACAAAAGGAGGTGATAAGTGAATTGTTAATCTAATTAGTCTTATCAATAAAAGATTGGGAGTAAGGTATCAGGGTAAAAACCTGAAAGATTAAAGAAGCTGGGGGGGAGGAGCCACAGTAACTTTCTACCTCTCTGGTTCCTCCAACCAAAAGGGCCACATACCACTTCCTGCCTCATTCTCTACAGTCCTCCAAACCTCTATGGTCAGCTAGTGGCTAGCTCCACCCTCTGACTCCAAGCAAGCTTTATTTGTCAGAACACAATCAAAATACTACACATTTCCCCCTTTTTGTCTAAATAAAAAGCAAAGATTTTAACTAACATAGTAAAACTATATATAATAAGTATAGTAACTATATATAGGCAAGAATTACATTAATAATGTCTAGTCTATTTGCATTATATGTCTGTAGAGAAAGGCAGAAACAAACATTTGAGAAGACTTATGAAAGTTCATCCTGTTGGAATTGTGAAATACCAATAGGCCAAATTGAACATTTTCTCTGGAAGAATTGTCTTCCCCCTCCCCCCTCCCAGAGGTCTCATTGTCCAGTGGTCTTCAGATTCCTTAGTTGGATGCCTTCATTCTCCTGAAAAAACAAAAACAAAACCCTTCCCAAACCCTACCTTTGGAGAGTTTCTCCTTAGGCAATTATATCTGATCAAATGAAAAGCATTTTTTAGTTTTATGTTAGTTTAGATTGAATGGTCACACTGTTTGATGAACTATCACCTCTTCTAATCAATAGGTTTCTCTTGTTTGAATATAATCTTTATAGTATTTGCTTTATGGTTTTTCCTGAATTTTTTGTTTTATCTTCTAAAGCTGTTCTATCATCCAGAGCAGTATGGTCTTTTACATTATACATTAGGTCCTTTAGTTGCTCTGGGGAGTTGGCAGGGAATGATTGAACCAAACTTGACATGGGTCCTGCAAGAGCCCCCTCAAGACATTTCCTGATGGCAAAGGGTTGGGTTAGCTTGTCTGTCCCTTGCTGATCTACATTCATTGGTCCAATGTCAGCCTTTGCCACACCTCTGCATACTCCATTAGGCAAGGGCCTTCTGTTTGGATTATTCCTAGAAAAGCATTGTTTCTTGGAATGCCCTGCCTGCAGTCCCTTTTTTAGGTGACCTTATGTACCACAATTAAAACATCTGACATTTTGATTTTTACTTCAAACCTCTGTAAATTACCTCTCCTATCTAAGTAGCATCATGGTTATGAGATTCAGTATTGACTGTATCTTAGGTCCATTCCTGTATGGGTGCTGATCTTGTCTTTAAAGACCTAATTACCCTTTTGTATTGTGAATAGCATTTTCAAAAGCCAAAGATTCAATCATTATTTGTCTAGCTTCTGGATTTGGTTTCATTCTACTTACAGCTGAAGTTTTGTAAAATCTTTGTTAAAAAAATCAGTGAAGGTTTCTTTTGGGCCCTGTATAACTTTGGTAAATGACTCAATTCTCACTCCAACTTTTTCAACTTTGTCCCAAGCAGTCAAAGCTGCTGCATAGCATAGAGCAAAGATGTGTTCATCATATGTAGACTGCCTTTGTACACCTGCAAATAAGATTTTACTGCAGCTAATTCTGTACCTACACCAGCAGTATGTAGTGTCCACTCAAGATCCATTGAGCAGACTTTTGGAAAGTATAGCATAATCCGGATCGGCTCAGGGATGTACTCATAAGTATATATTGAGTCATTTTTATTAATCAATAAATGGTTGTAGTGGAAGTCATAGCTCTGAGAAAGAAATGGTAGGCATTGATAGAATAAACTGCAGGACAAAAAGGGAAAATGTTATCATGGAGAGAACATAAAAATTAAGCCTGAGCCCCTGGATTTTCAGTCTCATTTCTCACTATTGGCTCCCTTGTTTTGAATGAGTCAAATTTGTTTCTGAGACTAAGTTGTATGATTGAAGAAGTGAGCACATCCAAGTCCTCTTTATTCTGGCTTTGCCATTACCTTCCACATGTTGGCTTAACATCAAGTTTGTAAGTAGAAGATCTATGTAGGTCTTATCTGCAGATATCACAAAAGGTCATACATATGATCCCCCAGTTAATGTTTCTCACGATTATTTGTAGAATATTTTGATACTTTTGCCAACCATCCCACCATCCATCCATCCTACATACATTATCAAGAATAGTTTCTTTAATCTCTGAAGCTGCTTATAACATCCTAAGCAAACAATGTAGTTCTTTGTTCTCCGGTATTCTTTCAAGAGCAGTTTAGTAGCAATGACTCAGTATGAGAATAAAACTTCCAGAAACAAAATTCTGTATTAACTGTAGAGGAAATTTTGATTTTTCTAGGACACACATAGACAATACTGTCATGTGCCTGTGCCATTGCTTTGTAGTCAGGCATTTCAGCAAACTGTCTCCTGAGGGTTTCTTTTCATAGTGTTAGGGTGCATCTGCCTTTTGCTAAACCATGTCGTGGTTCAAACATGGAACAGATGGCTTATATTCTCCACAGCCTGTATTCTTTTCCTATGTGAAGGACGTTAGCTGTAGGATACCAGGAATTAAGAGACTGTGTTTTCATACAAAGAATCCTGAGCAGAAAGCTTGACAACCAGTAACTTATTGCTAAATTTTAACATCTTAAGAGCTTGTAGACACTTTTTAAAAAAATATCAGTTGCCATGATTGCTGGTGAAACCTTTAGTCCCATTTCCCTTTCAGTCCCATGTCTGCTCAGAGCAGACCAGTGGATGCTGTCTGATGTGTCTTGCAAGTGTCCTGTTTGCATAGCACACTTTAGCCATTCATTCTTTTGAGCTAATTTATCTAGTCACTGTGGTGCATTTAATTTTGGAGCATGCAAATTTCACTTTGGGGTGAGGACATGGGCTCTTTTTACTTGTTCACCCAATCGTGGTTCTAGCCTGGCTACTGGCAAGGTCTTCTTCTTCTTATGCTTCTTTCTTGCTGCAAATGCACATCTGTTTTCCTAGTAATTTTGTTATGAAGCTTATTCCTCTAAATTCTGGTAATTTTTCCCTATGGAGATGATTCCAATTCGAACACATTGGGATGCTGCAACAAGGATTTCAGTCTGTGGTGTATCAATCTAGGAGCAAGTGCAAGGGAGCTGATTTACTTAAACAACCAAAATGACCGCAACTAATGGCAGGTTCAAGTCTAACCATCCTGTGGAGACTTGATTCCAAAGACAATATTAACTATCCTTTGGATAAGAAGTTAATTACATTCTGGCTGATGTCTGGTCCTATGCTCTGCTGTCTGATTTTTATGGATACAGAAAGCAAACATCTTTTTGATTTTATTATATGTAATCTGTGATGTCGCAGAGCATCTCCAGTCTAAAAAGTCTGCACATTTAAAGCTGCCTCTGTTTTCTTATTGGCATGAGAATGTTTGAAAGGAGAGGATGAAGATCACGGCAAGTATGAAGCTCCATGTCTCCTGCCAGTCATGTGGGACTGCAGCAACTCTTTCTCTAAAGATGCTGCCTCAACTTACAGAAACACATGGTTAAAGGACTTCTAGAGTCACCTTGAGATCACAGAGCTCATCTGCCCAGCACCTACTGCTTCAGGTCGGTGTGCAGTCCTTACATCTGGCTGTGCTTTGAGCAGCTATCAGGGCTGTCCCGATGTCTGACAAACAGAAGATAAACTAAGAAAGGGAGGCAGGTAAGGAAGACAGATTTTTCATTTATCATGTGATACATTCTGCAGCAGTAAACACCACTATCTCCTAAATAAGCCCTAGAAGGCAGGAAAAGAAAACACTGCTTGAGAAAGCTTCATGAACAGAGACTGTCCTGCTGTAGGTGACCTTGTCCTTTTGGAGAGACTGCATGTCCTTTTTTGTATTAAATAAAATGGGAGTGTAAGGACTGATGATCTGATTTGGTGAGCGGGTCACAGAAATGGCACTGGCATCTGTTACTTCTACTCTGCGATCCATTACTTCTGGTCTGGTAATGGCCAGAGACATTTGATTAACTGCTGTGATGTGGACGTGAAGGGGACCCAAGGTGGGCTGTGAAGTATATCACGTGGCTAAATCTCTATTCCATCGCCTCCCCCTGCTTCTCTAGCTCCAGATACCGGGCAGACCAGCAGCTGGGACCTCAGAGGCGGGAAAGGCTCCATTTACTCCAAGAATAATTGTGTGTTTGTGCATGTGTGGCTATGCATATTATAGTA
>LOJH01026657.1:6596-18021 GCA_001685095.1 Ellobius talpinus
GGTGGTGCTCAGGTAATCTCAGTTTGTGGTTCTTTCTGCAACCAGGTATTGCTTTAGGGTAAACTACTGAGACTCAGGCCTCTATTAAATTTATCAGTGGCTGAGTCCTACTCTGGCAGGTGATGATGGTTGGAAGTAAAGAACTTCCTTTGGGTGATCTGTTCATATTTAGCTTTTCATGGCTGGCTCCTACACTCTGGTGAGATTGGGTTGAGCAGGGGACACCCCTGAACCAACCTCAGCAGTTGAGCAATATGAGAATGGATTGGGCGGGCTGACGAATGAATGAATACCCGTGTGAGGTACCACACTGGTGCCATCCTGAGTTGAAGAGACAGTAAAGTAAGATGGCAGATCCCCACACTGAGCTGTGGTGATAAAACCCCACCTTTGAGAGAGACAGCAGTCAGAGGAGTCTAAGGTCCCAGGATAGCTTTGAAGAGCAGCATGGTTTTGCTCTGATTCAAGTGCACAGAGTGCAAGCTGTCTGGGTTCAAATGCGGGCTCTGCCACTTCTCATAGACACATGACTTGTTGGTGGTTCAGTTTCCTTAGCGATGAAAAGGAAACACCTACAGAACCTAAGCAAGGGGTGGTACTAGGCTCTTTGCAAGCACTCAGTATAGGATCTCTATAGAAGAGACATGGCGGGGGCAGCGGCCTGGAGAGATGGCTCAGAGGTTAAGAGCACTGGCTGCTCAGGCGGAGGTCCCGAGTTCAACTCCATGCCCTCAGATGGTGACTCACAACTATCTCTGATGCCATCTTCTGGTGTACAGACCTACATGGAGACAAAACTCAAACATAAAGAAGAGACATGAAGGAAGAAACATGCATGACGCTGGCTCAGACATTAACACTGATAAGAGCGACTAAAGACTTTCACATGTGGATCTCTGAGGAGATCTACGATCCCAGCAGGGTACAAACTCTCGGAGAATGTGAAACCTTCACATAACAGAGGAAAGGAGAGAAGGAGAGAGGAAGGAAGGGAAAGGGTGGAGAGGGGAAGGGGGAGAGAAACGAAGCAAAGAAAGAAAGTGTGGATGGGTAATTTTTAAAAAAATCAATATTGGGATTAATCCAAGAGTCTCACACATACGAGGCAAGTGTTCTATCACTGAGCCCTATTCCCAGCTCCTAAATAAAGCATTGTAAAGGCTGGGCGGCTGTTCACTCCTCTGGCTCCACCTGCCGCGGCTGGTTTAGGCCTTCTGTGGGAGTGCATCTAGCATGCATTTCATTAAGCCAGGAAAGGCTAGAGCCAGCTAATTGCATACCTGGTAACAACATTCATTACAGCAGCCCCTTGATCAGATACTTAGCTTGAGTGATCCCCTTGGCTGGTGACCTGACCAGCATCTAAAAACACTCAAACGTCCAGCCAGGTTGATGGAGGGCAGGAAGTGTAACCTTTGACCAGGCAAGTGGTAACAGTGTGGCCCTTTCTGCAAGGAAGAACCAAAGGAATTAAAATCGAGTCCGTCACCAAGTAGATTGCATTTAGGGCCACCTATAAATCTCTCTGGAAGATTTGCCAAAAATGTTTACTTTTCTTAGTAATTTAAAACAAATGGGGAAAGGTTTGGGACTGAACACAGCAAAAAACAAATTTAGTTTCCTTCCCTCCCATTCCATTACACGAGCAAGGTGTCCACCTCGCAGGGTTTGCCCCTCCACCATAACGGTGCCACAAACCAGGGCTACATTTTCTGAAATTAAATCTATTCCTGTCCCTTTGGCTGATTGGGCTGCGGTGTACGCAAGTGGGTGACAACACATTCTCACACACTAAATAAAGCTGGTATGACGACAAATTCGTTTCATGCAGTTTACTTGAAATCTCTCTTTGTTTCCTAGTTCCCCCTTAATAACATTCAGACTGAGTTTTGCAATGCCACCAAGAGTCTGAGGGGACACCAGGGACTGATTCTGTGGTTGCTCCTGTTTATAGTTAACGATGTTTATCCTAGGGGTGAGGGCGAGGCTGGGGTAGAGATGCTCTTAGGAGTTAGATGCAGACCAAGCAAATGTGAGTGCAAAAACAGCTAGCGCCTGGTTCCCTTGCTCTGTGCTTTATTGTAAGGTTTGGCCACCAGAGTGTGAAGATTTAGGTCCTGTCGTAATTCTTTGCTGTCTGTTCTCACTCAGATGTTTCTGCATTGACCAGGACCACTTAAGGACCAACAGAAAGTAAATGCAGCTTGGATAATGCTTCCGACTCTGACACCACATCATGCTATCCTTCTTGAGCAAGGTATTGATTTGAAAATTGGCTTCCTGACTTCTAAGTAATTGTCAATTCTTCTTTTCTTTCTTTCTTTTTTTAAATGGGATTCCTGTCTACTGACTATATAGTCCTTTTTCTGTTTGTTTGGTTTTTATTAGTATAAGTGAGGTGCATTCTGGATCCCTGAGAATGATGCTCGGATAAGAGAATGGGAGAAACAAGTGGGTTTCTGAAGGGTTCCCGGGAACTTTCCCTACCACCAACCCAGGAAAGTTTGCTCGGCCTTCTCTGCACGACGGTAACCCCGGACTTTAATTTCAGAACAGCACTTAGCATTTGGTATGATTTTAAGAGAAATGATTTTGTTTCACAGAGCAAAAATTTCTGTCTGTGTTTTCCATTTATTTTATTCAAACCATCCGGTGGCATTGGTCTCTTCCCCATAGGCGCTGCGAGAGAAACACAGATGCATTTGCCTTGAAGTTCTACCTAATGAACTGAACTTTAAATACATGGCCAGGAATGAGTTAGACGTGCTGCGTGAATCTGCAAACAGTTGGTGACAGAGAAGGGAAAATCCTGAGGACTTAGGACATGACCCGTGTGGCGTGTCCAAATTCTGTTGACTGACTTGTGTCACTGCCCAACAGCCTGGAATTTTTTTTTTCCAGCCTAAGAAGATGAAATGTTCCCCATGATGAGAAGAAATTTTTTTCTCTGCCCTTTAAAGGTTCTGGAGAAGTAACAGGAAAACACTAGAAAAGGCTGCAGCAAGCTCTGCTGAGGATTTTATTTGAGCTCTGCCATTGCTGCCCCTCAGATGAGCCCACTCTTTCTGGGGAACCACACTGTGAAGCCAGGAAGATGAGGCCCTCTTCTCTGGCTCTATACATACGATGGTGGCTCTGCTCCTACCCTGCTTTTCAGCCCACTAAATACACACTAGGAATAGCTGTTATGCCTGTTCCAAAAGACCCTGAGGAGGACTCAAGGCACCAGATCTGAGATTGAAGAGGAGAAGCTTTACTATGACACTGGTGTGTCCCTGGTGGAGATAGAGGGTGGCTCCAGGCCCGGGGCTTCTTGTCGGCAACTTTGCCTGCTGGCCCTGCATGCCAGGTGTTCAGGAGTGAAGAAGAGAGATGGGTCCTGCACCCCCAGAGTCTCCAGTCTAGCAGGGAGACAGATGGGGAAGAAGTAATTAGAAGGGTGATGGGGCTGCAAATGAGAAATCTGCTGCTTTGGGAGCCTCTGATGTACGTAGTGAGAGAAGGCATGAGCAAGGTGGAGGGCATGAAAAGCAGGAGCGCCTTCACCAAGGAGGTTCTGCCCTCCATCTCCTCCCGGGATTCCTGCGTGCCCCACCAGAATTCACACACTAGGACTCAGTGTGCAAAGCTGTGGCTTACTCCGTTAGACATGACTGAGGGGCTGAGGAGCTGAGGGGCTGAGGGGCTGAGGCGAAGGTTGCTCCTAATGGCAGAGCCTTCTCCAGTAGGGCTCTTTCTCTCCCACGTTCCTTTTAATTCACCGTTTCTCACAACTTTCTTCCATCGTCAGCTGAGTGATGGCTTGGAACAAAATCCTTTTCTGAAAGTAAAGTTGCTTGATTTCTGACGCAGAATGATGGAAGCCTGGTGGCCAGCTCTATGACTTTGATTTGGGCCCTGTTTCCTGGGGAAAACAATCTCTGTCTTAGATAGTCTCATTCACGAAATAAGACAGAGCAGAGGAGATGCACACACCCGCTTCTCCATTCTGTTAGCAACCTTCAAAACCCAGGCAGTCCCTGAAAACTTTGGAAAAGGCAGAGAGATGTAGCCAGACTGCCTTTGGATTGTCAGCTCCCAAAAAATGACACGGAGACTTCTTATTAAGTATGAAAGCTTAGCCTTAGCATAGGCTTATTCCCAACTAACTTATAATCTAAATTAATATATTTATATGAATCTACGTTCTGCCATGTGGCTTGTTACCCCTGCTCAGTTCCATGTATCCCACTTCCTCCCTGTCTGCCTGGCAAATCCCGCCTCTCTCCTTCCCAGAGTTCCTATATCTGCCCTGAAGTCCCCTCTTATCCTTTCTTCCTAGCTATTGGCGAATCAGCTCTCTTTCAACCAATCAGAAGGTGCATAGACAGGCAAGGTCAAACAGCGACAGGTCTTCACAGTGCACAAAAAGATTATCCCATAGCAAGAGGGATGCATGTTTTCCAAATTTAACAGCTTCAATGCCAACCCCCCCAACACACACCCACAAATTGGTTTCTATCAAGACAAATACATGTCTTGGGGGAGCGGTGGGGCAGGATCTCTTTGTGTAGGCCCAGCCCAACCTTGAATGCAGGACCTTGCTTCAGCTACCTGAGCGTTAGGATTATAGGAGTGCAATCACCACACAGTTACCACCACATCTGGCCGTGCTGCCCGTGTCTCTTAAAAGAGACAGAAATGTATTCCTTTAACACGGAAACGCATATGATAAATACAGATATCATCACCCATACTTGCCTTTCATTTTCTCCCAAACTTCTGTTTTAAAACCAGAGAAATGAATTCCTGACCCGGAAAGACATTTTTAGAAAGCAACTACAAAGAAATTGCTTGGCCTGTGGAAGTGATGAGGATCTTGACACTCTGGGATGCCTCCGAACACTTCCTGCCTCCTGCTGAGGTCAGGCAGGCACAAAGGCCTCACACTTCACTCATTTATCTTTGCTTCCCACCGGACTTCTGGTACCTTTTACATTCGACTCCTGGTTTCACTAACAAGCTTTGCAAAAATGAAGTTCTCAGATAAATAATCAAAGTCTGGAATTATCTAAACTCCGGTAACACTGAAGACATGAAAATCCACAGGCCTGTAGCTCCCGGGGATTGATAAATGCCACTTTAAGCCTCACCTTGGGCTTCTGCTACGATGGTAATGCAATGTGCCACTTCTGTATTTACTGTCTCTGCTTCTCTTATTTATAGGAAAATACATGTCTAGCCATCAATGTTTTTGGTTTTGTGTGTCCTGGGAAGGAAACAGATCTATAGGCGTACCTTATTTTCTAGGTAACGTAGTAAGTGCAACCTAATAAACTCTTTTTGAAGCAGCATGGCTGTCTCCATAAACTAAATTTAGAAATAAAAGTGGTTTGAAAGTCTGTTTTCAGTTGTTGAGAAAAGTAACAGCCGCAGTAAATAAAATGTTACAAGATGCAGATAGAAAAAGCCACGCCCCATCCCTCCCACTCCTCTGAGGACTTTCACTATTTTTTGTGCAGTTTTGGCACAGATGCATTTTTACAAAGCAGTCTCCATTTAAATACCACTGTGGGTTTTGCTTCTTCACGCCTATAAACAATCCCCCGTTTTCTACAGAACTAGTTTTGTCCATTCACGGGCAGCTTCTGCAGTTAGTTTCTCTAAGGAAGGAAATCATGGTAACTTCTATGTTGCTAATTCTGCTCTTCTGATGAATCTGCAGCACCTTAAACACAGCACCTTGGAAAACACATCAGAGGCCCTGAAGCCCCCCTAATGCAATGTACCCTTTTACTACATAGGGAAACCAGTTTTTTAAAAGCTATGGGGCCAACCAGGATGATTCTGCTATCCAGGACGACAGAGCAAGTGCAGAGCTCCTGAAACCTCGTTCTCCACAGTCACAGCTGTCCCGCCCCAGCCCCAGCGCATCTTCCATCCTGGGTAAAAGTTGATTCTCAGTGGCGGTCACGTAAAGGCAGCCCCTTGCTCATCACTTTCTCTATCTGAGGCAGATCACGAAGCTGCTCCCTGCCTCCAAACATGTATGGCATGGTCCTAACCTGACCATCCAGAAGGGGAACACTTTTATGCTTTGCTTTTAAATTTTTTATTTTTATTTTATTAATTATTTATTTTATTAGCATTTTTATTTTATTAATTAACTATCTTAATTAATAAAATAATTATCATTTCATTAATGGAGACAGGAGCAGTCAGATACTCCTGGAGCTGGAGTTGCAGGAAGATCTGAAACCCCCAGTGGAGATGCTGAGAGTTAAACTAGGGTCCTCTGGGGAAGCTGTACATGCTCTTAACGACTGAGCCATTTCTCCCGCCCTTTCCTGTCTTAAAAACTACTCTTTATTTCCCCAAAGGTGAGCCCTAGGTCCCGAGGTCCTGAGTAACGTGCCAAGGGCTTGGAGACTCTACCACAAGATCAGTTTTATGCAACTTACCCTGCTTAGGAGTCCACTCCCAAGACTGTACTTTGACTCCCCTAAGGTAAGCACTAGGAACCACTCAGCTTGACTCTCTGGTGTAGAGTGGAAGCCTCTTTGCTACGTGATTATTTCAGACATTGAGTCAAATCGGAAGTCAAATCCTTTGTTCATCAGCTCAGTTCTCAGTCAGCTGGGAGTCCTGAAGGAGGGTTTCCTCTGGTTTGGCGGGATTAGGGCACTAACTGAGTCACAGGATGTGCTTTTTCCCCGCCTGTATTTGGGCCTGAAGAGCCCTGGGGAATGGTCTGCAACGGTCAAAGGCAGGGATCGCAGGTATCTGAATTTCCATGAACATCAGCTGAAGCGATGATTCTCTTAGCTGGGTTTCCAGCTCCCTAGCGGTCGACAAGGAAACCGAGCACATGGCCGTCTTTCCAGCTCTGGATCCACTGTATCCAGAGCTGTTGAGCACAGCTGCCTTTGAACGGAGACCTGGTAATCTGCGCTAGAAAGAAAGGTCTGTGTCCTTTTACAAATCCCTCGAACCTCACCATCTATTCGATAGTTCTCTCCATATTTCACGTCATTTCCCATATGTTAAGCCACAGCGTCAAGGACATTCTGAGTCTGGGCAAGAAAACCAGCCCTGGGCTATATTCTGTCTACCACTGTTCCCACCGCACAGCTCACGCGGCTCCATTGTGGGTAGGCATATTGGTGTAAGGATTCGGGGCTTTTTTCTCTTCCCCTGGAGAAACGCACCTGCCGGAAACAATGTGTTAGATGACACTGACACAGCAGGGCAGACCTTTCTTTGTGGGAAATAGGAACAGAACGTCTATAAAGTTACAGATCCACGCAGATGGCTTCTTCCGAACAATCAAGCATTTGTCATAACTGCTACACAAAGAAAGTTTTATGCTCACAGCATTGTCCCTGTAGCATTTGTTCCATACAGAGCTCATGGATACAGACAAAATAAAACAAAAAAAAAATCATCTTACTTTTGCTTCATGAGTAATATTCTCTTCGGTGCATGTTCCTGAGCTTTGATAACTATAATCATGTGCCTAAAATACACACAGCCTTCTTGGTCCTCCATTTGTCAATGTATGGCCATAAGTATTTACCAAGTTATATGTATTTTCCTTAAATATATCATCTGATATAATGAGAACTTCTGGAATACTTCAGAGATTTGTATTTTAGTTTTTGATTAGGTTTCTCCTTTTTATCATATACATTAAACATTATAAGGACTGAAAGGTACCAAAACCTACCAAATCTGAGATAGCTAGGAATTCTGGAACATGTCAGAATTGTGGTTTGGGGACCAAGAGTTGTCCCCCACACTCACCAGCCCAGTCCTGTCGTCAAGAATATGTTCCCTTTCTTGATAAACTGCCAAGAGTTTCTATTTCAAAAATAAAGCATTTAAAAAAGGATTATAGGATTGCATTTCTCTCTTTTTAATGGGGTTGTTTCTTTGCCGTCTCTTGGTGCCATAGGATCTAAAGACATGGAAATCATTTATATCTGTCAGAATTGACAACCATCTTTTGCCTCATGATGGCTCTATGGTGGAATCCTCTAGTTGTCTTTGGTGGCGTTATTTAGGACAAGACAAAATTATTTACAGTATCAAAATCCCTTCCTTTTCCTCATTCCTTTTCCTGAAGGAAAATGCTGTCTTTGCTTGCCTACTGCCCCATAAGGATGTAATTAGGGAAACCTGTGCAAAAGGCTTTAATGTTCTCTTAAGTTTGAAGAAAGAAGCGTGAGGGCTTGGGATGACTGTTCCCAAATAAAACAGCAAACATAATATTAGTAGAATATTAAGTGTGATAGTTTTGAACAGAACGATAACGGTCAAAGCATCTCTCTCATGCCATGGCTTCTCACTGATAGACCCCAGCAACACAGTATTTTCCTTGGAAGGCCCTTACAACCCCCTAGACCACTTGTCTCCATCGTCTCTTCCCTGAGAATGTATTTGTCTTTTCTCTTTTCTATTTTACCCATCAAATATCTAAAAATGGAAACTTCCCTGAAAGTGGCCCCTTTCAGCTTAATATATGACCTCACTAAGCAAGTCACAGGCTCACAGTTAAGGGGGAACTTCTGCCCTGTTAACCAGGAAGCTCTGCTAATTTTCAGCTCAACCAGCTCAATGAAAGCCAGGAGAAAGTTCTACATTACTTTGCTCAATATATTGCCCCAGTCGTAAGGAGGCTGATGACTGAAGACTGAGCAAAAATGAAGGAATGTTTCTGGGCTCCTTAGCTAAGACATAACACTTGAGTGTATCTCCATGTATCTCCATATTGTGCCTGGAGAGTGGCGATGCCCCAAATTATATACCTTTTTGCTAATTGTCTATGTAAAGACAATATTTACTCAAATATTTATATCCCAGGGCTACATGGGACCTGACAACTATGTTGTATCAATATCACTGGGGCTGCCATAACAGAATTCCACAGAAAGGGCAGCTTTAGCAACAGAAGCTCATCTTCTGGAGGCTGTAAATTCAGGATTAAGGTGCCATTTGTGAGGGCCTGGTTTCATCTGCGGCCTCTCTTTGGCTTGCCGACAATTACCTCCTCACTCCCATGGCCCTCCCTTGGTCTGTGTTGTGTTCTAACTCCCACATCTCATAAAGGTAACAGGTATATTGGGTTGGAGCCTCATTTTACCTAATTACTTTTTCAAAAGCACTATCTCCAAATAAAGCCCCATCCCGAACCCTTCCGGGTGAAGACTTTGATATATGAATTTGAGAGGAGACCCAGTTGACCCCAAAACATACGATTGTGAAAGACGTAACTGACAGGTGTGATATTGCCTTCGGTCATCCATTATGCTCTATGCATCCCTTAACAAAAGGTGGTACCAAGGAATTAATCTGCCTATGTGTTGCTAAAGGACTATAAACATGACACTCAGGAACACGATGGAATGTTGGTCTGGAACTATGAGTAGAAACATTTATAAGATTCCATTGACTGGCAGGAAAGAATCCTGAAGAAACTGATGTGTGTGTGTATGTGTGTGTGTGTTTTATATGATATGTATGTGTGTATGTTTTATATGATGTATGTGTGTATGTCTTTATATGACATATACATGTGTGTATTTCTATATGATATGTGTGTGTTTATATGATATATACATGTGTGTATGTTTTTATATGATATACTGTGTTATATATAGTTTATATTATATGTGTGTATGTTTTATATGATATATATATGTGTGTGTATGTTTTTATATGGTATATTGTGGGGGGATAGTTTTATGTACTGATTGGAATCAACAGAGCTCTGCCTTCCTGTGTAGAGGGAAAGTTACTTATTTCAGAGTACTTGTGTCTCCTTCCTCAGACTAGGAGATTCTCCTGCTCAACTCCCCCAGTCATTATCTGTGTATACAAACTATTGACCTCCCTGCTGTTATTCCCTTATCTGTAGACTCGAATGGTAACCTGCCTAGGAGGCAGTGAGAGTCAACGATGCTATAGATCTAAAAACCAATAATTACTCCAGTACTTACCATTTTTATTGCGTATAAAATGAAAACATTAAATACCATAGTTTCTAAAATTGCTGCTGTGACTAGAGCTGAGGGAACCGCGCACCTCTTGTGTTTTATGACTCTCCAAGTTACTCCCCCGCAATTACAAAGCAACATTAGCAGGCGTTACAAAGCCTTAGGAGTGAATTTACTTCCTGCTATTTGCAATTAGTTAGCTTTTTCATCCTAGAGAGAGCAGAATGAATCTTTCCATCGCATTCTTAAATGCTGCAACATCGGTCCTTCAAACAGAACATAGTGCAGTATAGTGTCCTCTGAAACACAGCTCGGGTGTCGTCATGTTGAATCCCGCTGGGCTTCTGTATTATACTATAAAGAGATTTTCTTCCTTTTTCTGTGACAATACTCACTATAGTATCTGGTGTAGAGACTAGCAAACTTTCTTTTTAGTGTTCATACTGGAGAAACACATTATTTGATAATTAATAAATACACCAGTTAAGATAAAAGTTCCTGTCAGTTAGAGAAATCAAGCCATCAGAGACATCCCAATTACAGATGTTTTATGAAAGTAGTTGGCAGCATGTATGGTAACTGGAGCCACGGATGGGGAGATGAGAAATTGTGTGTGTTCAAAGGCATTGGCGGGTCATTGGAAGTACATGGGACGTTCGTTAAAAGTACAGCCACCCTGGTCATCTTTTCTTTTTTTTTAACCCTTAGATAAAGCCAAGGAATCTGAAATCTAGTGAGTATCCTAGAGTCCTTATGAACAGGCAGGTTTTAGGAATACTATCTTAGGCCAAGTAACCATTGGACTCAGCCCTTGGGGATGATAGCGGGAAGGAGAATGGGGGAGGGTGGAAAGCTTTTAAATATCAGAAAATGAGAATTGGCTATAATATTTCTATCTCTATGTGTCTCATATCATTATCTACAAAGGGATTAAGATGTATGAAAAGGTGACAAACGCTTAGTTAATATTCCATTAAAAAAATCAGACTTCTAACCAACTGCTACTATCACAGTCAAGAGTTTAGTACCCTCTGATCACTGATAGAATTGTAAAACAGAAAATCAGCTGAGCTATGGGAAAACCAAAAATGTCATCCACAAACAGACAGCCCCAGTGACATGTGCAAATGTCACCTAATGGAGCAGAAACCCTTTCTCCTTAGGTTATTGTGACGTGCACACACCAAAGCAGAGTGTCACAGGACAAGTTTCACCAAATTTAAAAGAAATGAAACCACTCCCATGTATCTACTGGCAAAACTGGACTCCTAAAGACACCACTCAATAGGCAAATCTCCAAACAGTGTATTTCTAACCATCCGTGAATGAAAGGGAAATAAAAATTAGGATTTCATGGAACTCAGTTACGAGTGAAATAGAACACACTAACTGGGGGGCAGCGGCTCGCCAATGTTGAGAAGGAAGCAAGGTCACATTAGCAAACCCAAGGT